>SJYQ01001967.1:284314-321456 GCA_006410935.1 Redunca redunca
CTTTCAAGTTATTTATATGAAACATGTATAATATTAACAAGTAGCCTTAAAATGCACACACAGTAATCAGTTAGAATATACAAAGTAAGAGAAAACCCAAACTGCAATCAAGTCAAAAAGGATAAAAATACTTAGAAGTAAACTCAACAAGAAATAGACAAAACTCTGTATAAGAAAATTTAAACATTCCTAGAATATCAGGTAGATTTGAAACTTAAACACACAGAAGCATCATATTTCTATGTAATTACCAAGTTTTATTTTCTGAAGTCAATTTTAAGTTCTCAATTTTTAAGTTTATACAGAAAGTTAAATATTCAAGAATATCTAGAATAATCCTGCAGAAGGAGGGCAGTGGGGGCTGAATTTGTTTGCTAGAACTGCTGTAACAAAGCAGCATAAGACTGGTGGCTCACAAAATAGAAATGCACTGTCTCAGTTCTGGAGGCTGGAAGTCCAAACTCAGGGTGTCAGCAGGATGCATTCTTTCTGAGGCTGCGAGGGAGGATTTGTTGCAGGCCTGTCTCCTTGTATTACAGACGGCTGTCCTCCGTTGTGCCTCTGCTCATTGTCTTTCTTCTGTGCACACCTCTGTGGCCAAATTCCATGTTTCTATGAAGACATCATTATGTTGGATTGAGACTCAGCTAATGACTTTGTCTTAACTTGATGCCTCTGTAAAGTCCCTATATCATTATAAGGTCACACTCTGAGGCCCTGGGGATTAGGGCTACAACAAACAAATTTGGGGAAGACAAAATTCAATGTGTAACAAGTGGGAACTACCATTGTTGCTACCATTGCATGTTACACATATTACATGTGTGATGCTGATTAGAATAGTCTGACCTATATGACAAAATAGTAAGTACAGAAATAGACCCAGGTACATAAAAAATTTGGTATGTAATAAAAGGTGACATCTCAAGTCACAAAGGAAACAGTGGTTTTTTAATAATTGTTATTGAATAACTGATAGCTATTTGGAAAAAGATAAAATTGAACTTATATCTCACATCACATATCACAATAAATTATAAAGGGATCTGAGATATAAATGAAAAAGACAAATCTATACAAATACTAGAGGAAAATATGGGGGAATTCTTTTATAACTAGAGTGTGGTGATACCCTTATAATTCTGACTTAAAACAAGGAACTAATTAATTAAACTACATAAAATTTTGTAAAATTTACTTGGCAAAAAAATTACAATAATCAAGGTCAAATAAAACAGATTGAGAAAAGAAAAGGTAAGCCTATGGGCTTCCCTGGGGGCTCAGCTGGTAAAGAGTCTGCCTGAAGTGTGGGTGGCCTGGCTTGCATCCTTGGGTTGGGAAGATCCCCTGGAGGAGGACATGGAAACCCACTCCAGTATTCTTGCCTGAAGAATCCCATAGACAGGGGAGCTTGGGAGACGACACTCCATGGGGTCACAAGGAGTTGTACATGACTGACTGACAAAGCACAGCACAAGGAAGAGAAAAGTATTACACCTTCTACAGTTTTGGCCAGTATCTTAAATATCAAGTCATTATACTGTACACTGAAAAGTAATATGTTATATGTAAATTATATCTCAATTTAATAGGTCGGTGGAGGGAAAAAAGACCAAAACCAATAGAAAATGGGTACCAAACAAAACAAAACCCAACTAGATCTCCAGAGAAATTAAAACGGCTTTCAACATATAAAAAGAAAGCTCAATCTCAATCATAATAAGAGAAATGCTAGTGAAAATTGTTTTGATGTATTTCTTACTTAGATTTGTAAGTATTCAAAAAAGCTTGAACACATTCTGTTGAGAAAGCACTCATTCATTGCTAATGGGTGATACATTCCCTCTGGAGGGAAACTTGTATTATTTAAGGAAAACTGAATATGGATTTTTTACCCCCAAATTCCTATTTGGAAAATTTACTGAAAAATTAACTCCTACAAAATTATACCATAGTATGCACAGGTTATTCACCATAGAATTGTTTGTGAATGAATGAATAGTAGCTCAATAGATTAAGGGACAGATTCTGACTGAGTGAAAATTATGAATTCAGATTCAAATATGCAACCTTGAGATGGAGATACTCCAGACAGAATGCCCACAGTATATTCCTAGAACATCATGTAATCTCTAGAGATTGGTGCCAGTTGCCACAGAGCTTGGTTCCATGCACTGAATTTTAGAGTATGACAAGTACAGTTGCTATTGCACTTCTGCCCTCCAAATCTCATGCAAACTGTCTTATGTGCCTGACGCATAACTCTGAAAGTTATGGGATACTACTGCTGCTGCTGCTAAGTCACTTCAGTCATGTCTGACTCTGTGTGACCCCATAGATGGCAGCCCACCAAGCTCCTCTGTCCCTGGGATTCTCCAGGCAAGAACTGGAGTGGGTTGCCAATACTAGAAGATGTAATTCCTGCTTAACAAAGACAACACTACACAAGACTACAAACAATAAACTGAGCCTCTGAAGATGTTAGTTTTATATGCAAGGGCCCAGTGTAAGTGGGCTATATACTATTTGATTCTAAAACTGGTGTAGTTTATGCTGTGTTATATTCAAATTTTTACCCAGGACTGCTATACATGAGTAGGGGGGGGGGGGAAGCCCTGAAAATGGAGACACTTTCTTTGTGTACATTTATGCACACACATGCAGGAATGCACACATTGCTTCTCTGTGTCAATATGCAGCAAAATAGATGAGATATGGTTGGAAATGCTACCAGTGAAGATGCTGGAGAGCCAGTGGCTTGTTGCTCACACAGGACAGACACCTGTGCCATCTCTGCTCTTTGTTTCTGGAAAGCGTTAGTTGCTCAGTTAAACCTTTGATTTTTTTTCCACTTTTATAGAGAAATAGTAGACACACATCACTATAAGTTTAAGGCATACAACATGATGGTTCGGTTTATATGTATATTGAGAAATAATTGCAATAAGTTCAGCTGATATCCATCATCTCATATAGAAACAGCAAGAAGAGAAGAAAGGAGAAAAGAAAAAAAGAATTAAAATGTTTTCCCTGTGGTGAGAACTCCTAGGATTTAGTCTTTTAACTTACCTATAGATTATATAGCACCATTAACTACAGTCATCATATTATACATTACAATCTTAGCTCTTAATTGTCTTATAATTGGAAATTTGTGCCTTTTCACAACCTCCCTTCAGCTCTCCCTCCCTCACCCTCTGCTTCTGGTAATATGTCTGATTTCTTCTTCTATTAGTTTATTTCTTCAAGATTCCACATATAAGTGAAATCAAACCATATTTGTCTTTTTCTATCTTACTTCACTTTGTATGATTCCTTAAAGGTCCATCCATGTTGTTACAAGTTATAGAATTTCCTCATTTTATGGCTGAATACTATTCCATTTTTCCATTTGTGTGTGTATGTCTGTGTGTGTATAATATCAAAATTTCTTTATCCATTCATCTATCAATGGACACTTAGATTGTCTCCATGTCTTGTGTGTGTTAGTTGCTCAGTTGTGTCTGACTTTTGGCAACCCCATGGACTGTAGGCCACCTGTCCATGGAATTCTCCAGGCAAGAATACTAGAGTGGGTTGCCATTCCCTTGTCCAGGGAATCTTCCTGACTGAAGGTACCAGACACAGGTCTTCTGCCCTGGCAGGTGGATTTTTTACTATCTTAGCCACCAGGAATTCCCTTCCATGTCTTAGCTATTGTGAATAAGGCTGCTATGAACATGAGGGTGCATGTCTCTTTGAGCTGGTATTCTTTCCTTTTAATATATTCCCAGAAGTGGAACTGCTGGGTTATATAGTACTGAGGATCATTTTCTGAGGACCCTCTGCACTATATCACTTGCACCAATTTATAATCCCACCAATAGTGCACAGGGGTTCTTTCTGTGAGATCACTTTTATAAGATCATGTATTCCATTCTTGATGGCTCCATCATCAGGACTTCATCACCTCCCAAAGGCAGCCTCCTCCTAACACTATCATATTGGGCATTAAGTTTTCAATATGTGCATGGTGCAGAGACACAGTTCTTCAGACCATAACTGGCAGAAAGCAGGATGATTCCCAAGTACTGCTGGCACAGGGAAACCATCATGGACAAGTACTTGTCCTTGAACTTCTGTTTGGATGGACAGGATCCCAGAAAACTACAATATATTTTATCTGTTAATCATCTTTGATATAGAGAGACTTTTAATTTCTGCCAGGCAGATAAATGGACAAGCAAAATGCTACTAAAGTATATAATCAGGGTCAGCTTCATGGGAATGTAATCATATGGATGAACTCATGCTTGGTTTAAAGATCTATTGTCATTATTTTGAAATTATTCACAATACTTTCAATTTGTTTGAAGTTGAACTCAAAAAATTGTATTTTTGAATTTTAACAGTAACATCCAATGGGGAAATGAAAGCATATGAATTAGGAGAGGAGAGTAGTGAAAGAAATATAAAAATCTTCATATTTTGGTATCTTTATACTTTCATCCTGCTTTTAGAACAAGGAATCCTTTCTTTTCATTTTTCCCTGGGTCTTGAAAATTATGCAACCAGTCCAAAGTGTAATGGTAATAAGGAGCTTATTCCCTCCAAAATGATTGTAATATACACTTAATATATGTATTAAATTGATATCAATAATTAGGGGTTGAAGGGATGTGGTCAATATGGTAGAGCAGGAAGATTCTGAGCTCACCTCCCCCCACAAGCACATGGAAATTACAGCTACTACAGAATAAGTCTTGATGAGAATGATTTGAAGATTAGCAGAAAACATTTTTCACAACTAAAAATGTAAAGAAGGAGATGGGGCAATGATGTGGTCTAGTCAGGACCCACACTCCGAATTGTGTGTGCATCTGTATTCAGTCTTGACTGACTCTGCTACCCCATGGACTGTAGCTGCCAGGCTTTTCTACCCATGGAATTTTCCAGGCAAGAATACTGAAGTGGGTTGCCATTTTCTACTCCAGGGAATCTTCCCAACCCAGGGATCGAACCCACATCTCTTGCATCTCCTGCACTGGCAGGTGGATTCTTTACCACTGCACCACCTGGTAAGGCCTCACCCCTGGGTTGCTGCTGCTGCTGCTAAGTCGCTTCAGTTGTATCCAACTCTGTGCGATCCCATGAGCGACAGCCCACCAGGCTCCCCCGTCCCTGGGATTCTCCAGGCAAGAACACTGGGGAACCATAAATAGGAGGAATATCACAAATGCAGAGGTTCTCCTCAAGAAGGGAGAAGTCCAAGCCCCATATCACTCTCTCCAGTCCAAGATCCTAACTGGGAGATGAACTGCTTGGACATCTGGCTTTGAAAACCACCAGAGTTTGTGTTCAGGATTGTCAGAGGGCTGTGGGAAACAGAGACTCCACTCTTAAAGGGCTTATGTAAAATCTCACAAGCTCCAAGTCCCAGTGCAGACCTAGTAGTTTGAAACGAGCCTAAGTCAGACCCACTTGCTCAGAGAGCCTCCCAAAGAGTCGTGAGACAGCTGGAACTCCCTCTGGGGACAGAGACACTGGCAGCAACCACTGTTGGGAACTTGTTCTACCACAATAATAGCAGCTCTGGCAAGCATTATTTTGGAATTCTCACTCTAAACTAAAAGCACCAGGGCTTACCCTCCCCACTACTGGGACAGCACCAGTCTTTTGAGGAAGCCACATGGAGACCAGGTCCCAACCACCTAAAGGCAGGCAAGAGCCTTATGTATCCACAGCCCATGCAACCGGCCATGCTGGGATTCAGTCCCACACTCTAGCAAGACCAAGGTCATGGAATATGGCCTATCCCTGTAGGTAACCAAGCCAGAGGCCAGCCCCACCTGCCACCTGCCATCTACAGTAGTCAGCACTGCCACAACATAAGAGGAGACACAGCCCATGTAGGGGAGCCCCTAGAATTTATACAGCTGGTGACCAAAGGCAGTGTGCTGACTGGGCCCCATGGGACCTCTCCTACATAAGGCTCATTTCTCCAAGATGGGAAAAGTAGCAGATCTTACCTAATACATAGAGATAAACACAGAGAATGAGACAAAATGAGAAGACAGATGAATATGTTCAAAATGAAGGAACAAGAAAAAGCCTCAGAAAACAAACAAACAAAGTGGAGATAAGCAATCTACCTGATACAGAGTTCAAGGTAATTACCACTGGGAGTCCCCTGGTGGTCCAGTGGTTAAGACTTGGCACTTTCATTGCCAGGGTCCTGGGTTCAAATCCTGGTCAGGAAACTAAGATCCCATAAGATTCCACAAGCTGTGTGGTCAGGAAACTAAGATTCCACAAGCTGTGTGGCATAGGCAAAAAAAATCATGACCATAAAGATGATCAGCAAACATGTGAGAAGAATGAATAAACATAGTGAGAATTTCAACAAAGAGAAAATATTAAGAGCCAAACAGCTGAAAAACATGATAACTAAAATAAAAAGTGCACCATGAGGAATTGAGAGTAGATTAAATAATAACAGAGGAACTGATCAATGAACCAGAAGATAGAGTAGTGGAAAGCAGCCAACCTGAGCAGAAGAAAAGAAAAAAAAAAAAAAAAGGACATGAGCATAACTTACAAATCACTTTCTTTTTGGTGGGCTCCAAAATCACTGCAGATGATGACAGCAGCCATGAAATTAAAAGATGCTTACTCCCTTGAAGAAAAGCTATGACCAACCTAGACAGCATATTAAAAAGCAGAGACATTACTTTAACAACAAATGTCCATCTAATCAAAGCTATGGTTTTTCCAGTAGTCATGTATGGATGTGAGATTTGGGCTATAAAGAAAGCTGAGCACTGAGGAATTGATGTTTTGAAGTGTGGTATTGGAGGACAATCTTGAAAGTCCCTTGGACAGCAAGGAGATCCAGCCAGTCCATCCTAAAGGAATATTCAGTCCTGAATATTCATTGGAAAAACTAATGCTGAAGCTGAAACTCCATTACTTAGCCCACCTGATGCAAAGAACCGACTCACTGGAAAAGACCCTGATGCTGGGAAAGATTGAAGACAGGAGGAGAAGGGGATGACAGAGGATGAGATGGTTGGATGGCATCACTGACTTCATGGACATGAGTTTGAGCAAGCTCTGAGAGTTGGTGATGGACAGGGAAGCCTGGCATGCTGCAGTCCATGGGATTGCAAAGAGTTGGACATGACTGAGTGACTGAACTGAACTGACTGAACCTGATAAAGGAGAAAAAGATTACATCTAAGAAGCACAGAGAGTTTCAAAAAAGATGAACTCAACGAGGTCTACAGCAAGACACATCATAACTAATGGCAAAAATTAAAGAAANTGCTGCAGTCCATGGGATTGCAAAAAGTTGGACATGACTGAGTGACTGAACTGAACTGACTGAACCTGATAAAGGAGAAAAAGATTACATCTAAGAAGCACAGAGAGTTTCAAAATAGATGAACTCAACGAGGTCTACAGCAAGACACATCATAACTAATGGCAAAAATTAAAGAAACTCTTAAAAGTAGGAAGAGAAAAGGAACTAGTTATGTATAAGGGAATTCCCACAAAACTAGTGGATTGTCGGGGTCCAGCCCCAACAGGATCCAGGGGTACCATCAGGATGGACAGCATTGGTGAAAAGAGAGTGAGAGTGACACGGAGAGACCAAGCTTCAGTGAGTGAGGCCCATAATTTTATTTTCAAAGGGGGCTTTTATACCCTGACTTGTACATAGAGGGAAATGAAGGATGCAAGGTCATGCAGAATCAGCCCAAACACTCCAGTAATTTTGCCCTTATCGAAACCAGGATTTCTTTTCTGTATGTCTTTCCATAAACAAGGGTCTCATGTTATGTACATTATCTTCTGGTCAGGAGGCCTGTTAACATTTTATGGCTCTTTCCTTGATAAATGTTGATCAACCAAAAAGCTTGTTTTCCCTTGAAGTGGTTTTTTCTTTATATTTCTAATCTGCATCACCCTCAAAGTACTAAACAGAGTTATATTCTTATGGGTCAAAGGTACAGTGGGTTACATCAAAGAAAGAACTTATTAACTCAAGGTCTAATGTTGCTAACGCCAAGGCTACTGCTTATTTTTTCTATATACCAATTATAAAAATTAATGCACTCCCAGGCACACAACAAATAAAAGATATGGAAACTTGGCAGCAAGCATTGGCTCATCAATGAAACCCTTCACCAGTACTATTTTAATAGTTTTTTAACTCCTCAAAAGGCTCTGTATTTTTAAAATGTTTCAGGCTTCCCATGCCTCTCACGGTTGGGAGACTGTGAACAATCACATGCGTAGCTGAAAGAGTCTGGATAAACCTGTCAGACAAGCTAGAAAGCCATCAGAGGGGTTTGAATTGAAACACTCCTATCATGTTCAGGAGACTTATTAGCTAGAGCCCTAAGTTGACTTTTTCCAGAAAAAGGTGGTCGAGGATAGCCCCCTGTTAATGTCAAAAGAGTTGGTGAAAGGCATAAAATAGTAAGACAGACAGATTCTGGTTTGGGGGTAGATGCTTGAGCAGGTCCAGGGTGTCGAGTCCTGATCTGCCTTGCTCATCAAGTCTCCTCCGCATGACCTTGTCATGGGTGGGATTGGCCCAGAGAGCCCTTTGAGTCCTGAAGCCTTGCTTGTCAAGTCTCCTTCACATGATCTTGTCATGGGTGGAATCTCCCGTGCTGGCTCCCGGCAGTGGATGATTTTCAGCAGAAATTTTTCATTACAGAAGGGAGTGACATATTCAAAGTGATAAAGGGAAAACAGCTACAACTAAGAATATTTATTTATTAAAATATTTTAAGGAAAGAGAGTTTTACAGAAAAACAAAAGCTAAAAGAATTCAATACCACTAAACCGGTTTGACACAACATGTTAAAGGGACTTCTCTAAGCAAAACAGAAAAGGCCATAAAATTATGAGAGAAAAAAAATCTCACTGGTAAGGGAAAACATCCAGTAAAGATTAATGAAATATGTATAAAGCTAATAAAAAGGTTAAAAAATAGAAATACTTAAATCATCTATAACCACAATAAAGAATTAAGGATACACAAAACAAAAATATGTAAAATATGATAGCCAAACATTAAACTTTGAAGAAGGATTAAAGTGAAAATTGCTAGAATGCTTTCAAACTTAAGAGATCATCAACTTAAAATGCTGCTGCTGCTGCTGCTAAGTCGCTTCAGTTGTGTCCGACTTTGTGCAGCCCCATAGACAGCAGCCCACTAGGCTCCTCTGTCCCTGGGATTCTCCAAACAAGATTACTGGGGTGGGTTGCCATTTCCTTCTTCAATGCATGAAAGTGAAAAGTGAAATTGAAGTTGCTCAGTCGTGCCGGCCTCTTAGCAACCCCATGGACTGCAGCCTACCAGGCTCCTCCATCCATGGGATTTTCCAGGCAAGAATACTGGAGTGGGGTGCTATTGGTGCCTTAAAATAATCATATGCCTATATCTGTCCCTATGTACCATGAGGGTTTAGGTTCCAGGAACCACTGATTATCACAGACAATCAAGTTATTTACAATTGGTCCTCAGTATCCACAGGTTCTGCATCTGCAAATACAGAAGGTCGACTGTATGTTTATCATTAAAAAAAAAAATCTATGTATATGTGGAACTGTGCAGTTCAAACCAATGTTGTTCAAGGGTCAACTGTTGATACGTTGTCATATAAGAATATCATGATAGTTTCAAACCAAAAACCTATAATAGATACACACACAAAAAGAAGAATCCAAACCTATCATTAAAAATAGTCACTCAATTACAAGCAAAGAAAGCAAAAGAAGAAAGAAACAAAAAATATATATATAGATCAATATCACTGGTGACCTTAGATATCTTCTGTAAAATATTAGCAAATCAAATTCTATAATAAATTAAAAGAACCATACTCCATAATCAAGTAGCATTTATGCCAGGATGCAGGGATTGTTCAATATCTGCAAATCAGTGTAACATACCACATTAGTAAACTAAGAATGAAGATCATATGATTATCTCAAAAGATACAGGAAAAAGTTTTTAAAAATTCAACATTCATATTTTAAAAACTCTCATCAAAGTGCCTTTAGTGATTAAAAAAAAACCTCTACATAATAAAAGCCATATATGATAAGCCCAGAGTCACATCATACTCAATGGTGAAAGCTGAGAACATTTCCTCTAAGATCAAGAACAAGACAAGGAGGCCCACTCTCATCACTTTCATTCAACATAATTTTGGAAGTTCTAGCCACAGTGATCAGAGAAGTAAAAGAAATAAAAGGAATCCAAATCATAAAGGAAGAACTAAAATTGTTAGTGTTTAGAGATGACAGGACTCTAAACATAGAAAGTCTTAAATATGCCACCAAAAAACTATTAGAAATAGTAAATGAATTCAGTAAAGTTGTAGGATGGTAAATTAGTTTACAGAAATCTGTTGCATTTCTATACACTAGTAACTCTCTGAAAGAGAAATTAAGGAAATAACCCATTTACAATTTTATCAAAAAGACTAAAATACCTTGGAATAAATCTATCCAAGGAGGTAAAATACCTGTACTCTGAAAACTATAAGACACTGATGAAAGAAACTGAATATGACCCAAATAAATGCAGGTTTCCCTGGTGGCTCAGAAAGTAAATATGCCTGCAATGCAGGAGATATGGGTTTGATCCATGGGTCAGGAAGATCTGCTGGAGAAGGAAATGGCTACCACTCCAGTATTCTTGCCTGAACAATTCCATGAACAGAGAGCCTGGTGGGCTACAGTCCATGGTGTCACAGTGTCAGTCATGACTGAGTCACTGTTTCACCTTCACTTCAAATAAATGGGAAGATATACTGTGCTCATGGATTTTAAGAATTCAGTTCAGTTCAGTTGAGCTGCTCAGTCATGTCCGACTCTTTGCGATCCCATGAATCACAGCACGCCAGGCCTCCCTGTTCATCACCATCTCCCAGAGTTCACTCAGACTCATGTCCATCGAGTCCGTGATGCCATCCAGCCATCTCATCTTCTGTTGTCCCCTTCTCCTCCTGCCCCCAATCCCTCCCAGCATCAGAGTCTTTTCCAATGAGTCAACTCTTCGCATGAGGTGGCCAAAGTACTGGAGTTTCAGCTTTAGCATCATTCCTTCCAAAGAAATCCCAGGGCTGATCTCCTTCAGAATGGACTGGTTGGATCTCTTTGCAGTCCAAGGGACCCTCAAGAGTCTTCTCCAACACCACAGTTCAAAAGCATCAATTCTTCAGCAATCAGCCTTCTTCACAGTCCAAGTCTCACATCCATACATGACCACAGGAAAAACCATAGCCTTGACTAGACAGACCTTAATTGGCAAAATAATGTCTCTGCTTTTGAATATACTAGCTAGGTTGGTCATAACTTTTCTTCCAAGGAGCAAGCGTCTTTTAATTCCATGCCTGCAATCACCATCTACAGTGATTTTGGAACCCCAAAAAATAAAGTCTGACACTGTTTCCACTGTTTCCCCATCTATTTCCCATGAAGTGATGGGACTGGATGCCATGATCTTAGTTTCCTGAATGTTGAGCCTTAAGCCAACTTTTTTGCTCTCCTCTTTCACTTTCATCAAGAGGCTTTTTAGTTCCTCTTCACTTTCTAGCATAAGGGTGGTGTCATCTGCATATCTGAGGTTATTGATATTTCTCCTGGCAATCTTGATTCGAGTTTGTCTTTCTTCCAGCCCAGCATTTCTCATGATGTACTCTGCATAGAAGTTAAATAAGCAGGGTGACAATATACAGCCTTGACCTACTCCTTTTCCTATTTGGAACCAGTCTGTTGTTCCATGTCCAGCTCTAACTGTTGCTTCCTGACCTGCATACAGATTTCTCAAGAGGCAGGTCAGGTGGTCTGGTATTCCCATCTCTTTCAGAATTTTCCACAGTTTATTGTGATCCACAGAGTCAAAGGCTTGGGCATAGTCAATAAAGCAGAAATAGATGTTTTTCTGGAACTCTCTTGCTTTTTCCATGATCCAGCGGATGTTGGCAATTTGATCTCTGGTTCCTCTGCCTTTTCTAAAACCAGCTTGAACATCAGGGAGTTCACGGTTCACGTGTTGCTGAAGCCTGGCTTGGAGAATTTTAAGGATTACTTTACTAGCATGTGAGAGGAGTGCAATTGTGTGGTAGTTTGAGCATTCTTTGGCATTGCCTTTCTTTGGGATTGGAATGAAAACTGACCTTTTCCAGTCCTTTGGCCACTGCTCAGTTTTCCAACTTTGCTGGCATATTGAGTGCAGCACTTTCACAGCATCATCTTTCAGGATTTGAAATAGCTCAACTGGAATTCCATCACCTCCATCAGCTTTGTTCGTAGTGGTGCTTTCTAAGACCCACTTACCTTCACTTTCCAAGATGCCTGGCTCTGGATTAGTGATCACATCATCATGATTATCTGGGTCATGAAGATCGTTTTTGTACAGTTCTTCCATGTATTCTTGCCACCTCTTCTTAATATCTTCTGCTTCTGTTAGGTCCAGACCATTTCTGTATTTAAAATGTATAACCAACAGAAACCTACTGTATACCTTAGGAACACTGCTCAATATTATGTAACAATCTAAATGGGGAAAGAATATGAAAAAAAGTAGGTACATGAATATGTATAACTGAATCACTTTGTTGTACACTTGAAACTAACACAACATTGTTCATCAACTTTACTCCAGTACAAAACAAAAAGGTTTTAAAAATCAAATTACTGTTAATACACCTGAAACTAATGTAATACTGTATGTCAATGGTATTTGGATGAAAACAGTTGTTGAAGAGATCATGCTGTCATGAAGCGGGAAGTGTCTTTAATCCATAAAAAATGCTATTGAACTACAAAATAATATTTTTAATTACTATCTAATTAATCTCTGAAATGTATTGTTAAATTCAATGTTAAGGTTACTTGGTAATAGTAAATCTCTCCTATGACAAAAACCACACAGCACTAGAGACTGTTATTATACATTATTAAGGAAAACTTGAATTTTTTATGTGAAGCAGTTGCTTTTGGACATATTTGGAAGCAAACATCCCTTGGAGCATGCTCAGAAGTAGAATGATTTGCTAAAATATCCAGATTGGAATGCCTTGGAGTTTGGCATCTGGATGCTCCCAACCTGTTCCTTAGGGCCACTGGATAAAAACATGGAGGTCAGGTAAATGTGCCTGCAAGTTCTGACTCCAAGCATATGTCTCAGAGAATTAAAAAAAAAAAGTGGCAGCTGGAGTATTCCCAGAAAAGGCAAAATGGAGCAGATGGGTGTGTGACTGAAGTAGGGTCCTGCAGTGGGAACTGGCAGCACACGCCCCACGGGCCCTGCCCAGGCTGCGTGGGCGGGATGAGCTGGCCCACACTGCCAGCAAGAGAGACGGTACTCTCTTCCACAAATAGGTTTGGAAACAAAAGAGCAGAAGCAAAAGAGACTGTGGGGGAAATAAAGGACCAATCTGTTCATAAAAAGACAAAAACCGTACAAAGAAATACATCACGCTCTTCACAAAATTGGGGTACAATATAGTCACGTTTCTTTTATTGTTAAAAGGAATGATTAAATCTGCAGAGAATTAGCAGGAGGTTTAGTCTCACCTGCTGAGGCAGTCCCCATCCACCCCCACCCCACTCACTGTCGTCCAGTACCCGTTGGGGGAAGACTCGTTGTGAGAGCGTTCAGTAGGTCCACTTGTGAGCCGGCCCCTCAGGAGCAGGATTGGGGTGGTCCATGACCATGTGGCTTACCCCTGTTAGGCAGTGTTGCCCTTAGACTCTGGTTTAGTGTGGCTCCTGAGTCCTGCCAGATGCCTCAAGGATGCTTTTCTGGTCCAAGTTTGTGCATAAGGCCACAATGATGCTCATATGGGGAACCACAGTGGCTGGCTGCTTCTTTTCATTAACCTTTCCTTGATCAGCCGTTATTCTCCAAAGGCCACTCACTAAGCAGAGTCAAGAGATACCTTTCCTATCTAGTCAACGTAAATCCTCACATATAGCTTGGGGACCAACTTAGGTTACATTATTTAAGGGGCCAAATTTTCCCAAAATGATTTTACTTCAAAAGTTTCTTGCTTTTCCAAAAGTTTCTAGCTTTTCCTGGAACCCCCAGATCTAATGGAAACCACAGTTGAGTTTCCAGCATCATGTCTCAGCAGGTAAGTGTGGGGCTGATTTGCTTGCCTTCTAGAAGGCTTTGGGTTCTTTTCCCCAGTAACCAAGACTTCAGAGACGGGCAATACTGAAGAAATGATATACGTTTCTGGGGCACCTTTCCCATGGCCCATTGCTAGTGAGTCTGTCATCCCTGTTGTATACGTGAGGGAGTATACATGCTCAGTGACTCTTTGTCCTCAGTGACTCTCATGGGACAAACATCTGCTTTCTGTCCTGACTTTCTGAAGTTGCCAGAAGCAGCACTACTCCTTTTATTAAAATGTGTGTGTGTTTATATGCATGTATCATGTAGCTGCCATACCAGCCACTGTATTTTGCACAAATAAAATAGACAATACATAGAGGTGATTAAAGACTAGTTTATGTGTTTGTCATTATTGAGAGTGGCTGTTTCATTCACTCATTTGGTAAGAACTTATGGATGACTTCCTAGGTGCCAACACTGAGCATGTCGATAACAAGGCTCCAGGCCTAGAGACTCAAGTGGGAGAAATTGATAAATAAATAGATCGTTGTAAGTAAGTAAGTGCATATGTGGCTAATGAGTACAGTATTGTGCAATTATAAAAAGGTTGCATTCATTAGGCGTCTTTGTTGTTGCAGACAGAAATTTCCTCAGAATGTCTTACATCATGTGGAATTTATTACAAGGCTTCATGTGGAAAAAAGGAATAGAGAAATCTCCATCACGTATCCTGATCTCCTGGGAATCCAGGAAGTGCTTCAAACCAGGCCTCATAGGAAGAACTGAAATCTTCCTTGGTGGGGCTGGATTTAGTGGACTTCAGGAGTATAGATAATTATTCAGTATCTAGCCAGTTCCTAGAATTAGTTCCCCTGCTATGGAAGTTTTTGATGCTTTACCTTACTTGCCACTCCTGATAATAACTTTTTTCTTATCTCCTTTCTGAGATATAGGCTGTGTTTCTACCTTCTCCTGAGTTTTGGTAATTCATTGCTTCTGTCTTGTAACTTATATTGCCAGGTAAAGGCTCCTGCCTTCTTTTCGTGTGCCTTTCTCCTCCTGCTCTCTGCTAACTGGCCAGCTCTCTGATTTCAAAACTTTCTAAGTTTACATCCACTGTATCCCACTGTCATTGTTACCTAGCCATTGTCATTGTTACCCATTGTCATTTTTGCATAGCCCACCTCTCTTATTTTCTTCTCTCCAGTTTACAGGCAGATGGCTGCCTCCCTCTTCCCCAGTATCATCAACTGACCACAGAACCAGAATCACACGGCACATGGCACAGATGCTAACGTGTTCTGATCTCCCCTGTGGGTAGGCTTTTGGGCATGGTGGGTGTTTGAGGCTAGATTTGCACAAGACAAAGATCAATTTCAATATTTATAAGAATTTATGAACTACATATACAACATTCAAATTACCAATCACAAAATCCTGTGGAAATATATTTTTTACAAGGGTGTCAAGATACCCTTAGAAAATAATGCCTAAAAAAGCTTTGAGACTTCTGTGTTGCAGATTCCAAGATCTTGACTTGAAGCCACAGATTTCTGTGTGATTCCAGAGTTATAATTTTTGGTTGATCCAGCACTATCATCTGCCTTATGGTTTTATGTACAGACCACTCATTCATAAATATATAAATAATTGTCTGGGAGCCTATAAGATAGTTAAGTGTAGCTGTCATAACAGACTAAACTGTCATAATTTTAGTAATAAACCTTTAAAATATTTTAATAATTATTTTATTAGTAAAACTAACAACTGCAGATTGAGACCTCTGTAGGTCCATTATTTTCATTCTGTGCTTATATTTTCATGAACTCTTACAAAAGCAATTTGAGTATATGCTGGACCATTCTGTTACCAGCAGACTGGCGATTTCCTTAATTCTTGCTCTTCTCAAGGGAAAGAATTCAGACAAGAGGCATAGAGCAGCTTAAAGTAGCCAGAGTTTTATTTAGCAAAGTAAAAGTACACTCCTGAAAAAAGATGGAAACCAGAAACAGCTGCATCCTGAATCATTTAACAAGTTGACTGACAGCTTTAGATTACAAAACTTTTCTCTTTGTGTGCAGGTGCTTACTCACAAGCACCCAAGTGAAACCATTAGGGGCCAAAAATCCAAATGCTGGTTTATTGCACATGCAGCATAGTGAACCCTGAGTTACTTTGAGTCACCTTTTAGGTCTTGGTGTACCTATGCCCACCTGTTTTGGCGGTTTTTTCTTGTTTGGTCCTAATGTGGCTGGAAATCTAGTAGTGGTTCTTAACCACAAGAGGGAGGCTCTCCGGGCATGTTTCGGTCACCAGTATCCAGGCAGGTGGTGGTGTTGAAAGTGTTAGTCACTCAGTCATGCAGGACTCTTTGTGACCCCATCGACTGCAGCCCGCCAGGCTCCTCTGTCCATGGAATTCTCCAGGCAAGAATACTGGAGTGGGTGGCCATTCTTTGCTCCAGGGGATCTTCCCAGGGATTGACCCCAGGTCTCCTGCACTGAAGTAAGAGAGGGAAAGACAAACCATTCAGGATGGGGTGGTACCCATTCATGTCAGACTAGCTACGTAACAATCCAAATCACTTGAAGCCCCTGATAACTGTAATACTGTTTTGCAGTTTATGTCTACTGCCCCATTTGTACCCAGTGAAGCTCCAATGACACATGAAACTGAATGTATTAATGTGGCTCATTGGTTGGAATAAGAATTTGATGATAGGAGGAGTAGAAGAAGACGGTGGAGGAGTAAGATGGAGAGATCACCAGCCTGCCCACAAACACATCAAAAACTCATCAAGATATGGAACAACTGCTACAAAGCAAACCTTTAGGCAACAACAGAAGACCCCAGAAGCATAAGCTTCTGGACAGGAGCTTATGCCCCAAGGGAGGGAAGGAGTCCTGAAACAGAAGTTCCCTGTGCACAGAGAAGCTCCCTCACAGTGGGGCCCAGAGAGGAGCTGCAGAATCTCAGAAAGCAGGGCAAAGCAGGGACTCAAAGGGAAGAAAACATACAAGCTGCACTTCTCAACCATGGTCTGTGACTCTGACCAGACAGTGGGCTCGGGAAACAGAAAGAAGCCCATAGAAGCCCCGCAGCTCAGAGGGTGGGCCCAAAGTGTCAAGGGAGGGGTGGCACACAAACTTCTCCAGAGCACACAGCCCTGTGGCACAGATATCAGGCCTGGGGAGCCAAGAGAAGGGAGGCATAGAAGCCTCTCCAGAACACAGAAAACACAGGGTACAGAAGAGCTGGGGAGCCATAAAAAGAACACATAAGCCCCTTGATGCAGAGGGAGGGTTCAGGGAGCCAAGACAAGTGCACACAAGCCCCGTGACACAGAGCATGAACTCAGTGGGCTGAGGGAAGCCCACACAAGTCTCCGTGATGCAGAAGGCAGGGTTGGGGAGCCAAGAAAAGATCCATGCAAGCCCCTACCTAGCACACTTTGGCCTTCAGTGTAGGGTGGGACTGGGGAACAGAAGCACCAGCAATGATTCCAGGGACAGGTAGGGGGCTGGTGGCAGTGGAGATATGCCAAGGTCCACTTTGAAGTGACTGAAGAAATAGATGTGTCTAACATTGCCAAAGCCAGAAGGTCTGCCCAAAGACACACCAAAGCCACAGACACCCCAAGACCTACTACGCCACTGCCCTTCAGACAGATGAGATCCAGCTCCATCAACCAGAACACAGGCATAAGTTCCCTCAACCAGGAAAACATCACAGTACGCCAAGCCAACCCCATCCACAGGGGCAGACTCCACAACCAAGAACTGTGACCTTGAGAACAATTTTTTTTCTTCTTATAAATCACATTGTTTACTCCCCCTACATATTTCTACTTTCACATTAGCCTTGTGTGGTGCTATACAGTTTTCCTCTTTGTTTTTCTTGTCAAAAAAATTTTTTTAAGATTTTTGTTTTCATTTTTTTCACCCTTCTTTGGGATGATTTTTCTGATTTTGTTTTTGGCATATTCAATTGCTTTTCTTATAGTTCTTGACTAGCTATATCTATTCCTGAATATATATGTCTTTTCACGTACATCTATTTACCTTTGCTTTTTTATTTTTTTCTTTTCTCTCTCACTTTTTTACCCTCTTTTCCACCCCTTCCTTTTCTCTTTTCCACCCTTTCCTTTTCTCTTTTCCCTCCCTTCTTCTCTTTATTTTTTAGTCTTTTTTCTTTTCCCCTCTTCAGTTTTCCAGACTGAGCATTAGCTAGATCTGCTTTTAACTGGTCAATATCACTTATGATATCTCTTGTTCCCAAATCAACTTTTGTATTCTTTTCTTTACAATACTTTAGTTATAACTGTGGGTGTGTAAGTGTGTGCATATCTCCCATTATTTCTGTAATTATCTGTTTAATCTCCCATTACACACACACAAGTCACCCCTAACAGGAAGTCAACACAAACCACTCAACTAACCTTTCCCTCCAAGGGCAAAAACCAAAACGAAGAAAGAATACAACCCTGAAATCTGGGAAAAGGAGACCTCAAGTGGAGCAAATGAAAATACAGAAAACTACAGCACAAATGAAAGAACAAGGCTGAAACTCACAAGACTAAATAAACCAAGAGGAAATAAGTAATCTACCTGAAAGAGAATTCAGAATAATGATAGTAAAGACACTCCAAAGACTTGAAAATAGAATGGAGAAAATGCAAGAAACATCTAACACAGTTAATACAATCTCCAAGGACATAGAAGAAATAAAGAATAAGTAAACAGACAATGGAGCAGGAAATGGCAACCCACTCCAGTATTCTTGCCTAGAGAATTTCATGAACAGAGGAGCCTGGCAGGCTACAAGTCCACAGGGTCACAAAGAGTTAGACACAACTGAGTGATTAACACTAATACACTAAACAGACATGAATAACACAATTACTGAAATTAAAAATACTCTAGAAGGAACAAATAGCAGAATAACTGAGGCAGAAGAATGGATAGGTGAGCTAGAAGAAAGAATGGTGGAAATAACTGCTAAAAAGCAGAATAAAGAGAAATGAATGAAAAGAATTGAGGATAGCCTCAGAAACTTTTGGAACAATACTAAATATGCCAACATTTGCATTATAGGGGTCTGAGAGGAAGAAGAAAAAAAGAAAGGCACAGATAAAATTTTTGAAGAAAATATAGTTGAAAGCTTTCCCAACATGTGAAAGGAAACAGTCAACCAAGTCCAAGAAGCACAGAGAGTCCCTTACAGGATAAACCCAAGGAGAATCACATCAAGATGTATATTAAGCAAGTTAACAGAGATTAAGCACAAAGAAAGAATATTAAAAGCAGAAAAGAAAAGCAACAAGTAATATACAAAAGGAAAACCCATACAATTAACAGCAGATCTTTCAGCTGAAACTCTGCAGGCCAGAAGGGAATGGCAGGAAATATTTTAAGTACTGAAAGAAAAAAATCTACAACCAAGATTACTATACGTTGAAAAGATTATATTCAAAATTGATGTAGTAATCAAAAACTTTACAGACAAGCAAAAGTTAAGGGAATTTAGAACCACTGAAACATAGCCAATAAACACAAGAGAAAGGAAAGAACTACAAAAACAAACACAAAACAATTAAGAAAATGCCAATACAAACATATATCTAAATAATTACCTTAAATGTAAAAGGATTAAATGCACCAACCAAAAGATACAGACTGACATGGAATGACTGAATGGATACAAAAATAAGGCCTGTATATATGCTGCCTAAAAGAGACCCGCTTCAGACCAAGAGACTCATACAGACTGAAAGTAAAAGGATGGAAAAAGATACTCCATGCAAATGGAAACAAAAAGAAAGCCAGAGTGGCAAGCCTTCTTTTAGACAACAGAGACTTTAAAATAAAGAATATTAAAAGAGACAAAGAAGAACACTATATAATGATCAAGGGATCAATCCCAGAAGAAACTATAACACTTGTAAATATTTATGCACACAGCATAGGATACATAAGGCAGACACTAACAGGCACAAGAGGGAAATCTACAGTAACACAATAACTGTAGGGGACTTTAACTCCACTTACACCAATAGACAGATCATCAACTCAGAGAATCAATAAGGAAACACAAATCTTAAATGAAACATTAGACCACATGTACCTAATTGATATCTTCAGGACCTTCCATCCAAATACAGAAGAATGCACTGTCTTCGTGGGTGCATGTGGAACACTCTTCAGGATAGACCACATCTTGGGTCACAAATCAAGACTGAATAAATTTAAGAAAACTGAAATCATATCAAGGATCTTCTCTGACCACAATGCTATCAGACCAGATATCACCTACAGGAAAAGAACTGAAAAAAACACAATGCATAGAGATTCGGTTCAGTTCAGTTCAGTCACTCAGTCATGTCCGACTCTTCGTGATCCCATGAATTGCAGCATGCCAGGCCTCCCTGTCCAACACCAGGTCCTGGAGTTCACTCAAACTCACGTCCATCGAGTTGGTGATGCCATCCAGCCATCTCATCCTCTGTCATCCCCTTCTTCTCCTGCCCCCAATCCCTCCCAGCATCAGAGACTTTTCCAATCAGTCAACTCTTCACATGAGGTGGCCAAAGTACTGGAGTTTCAGCTTTAGCATCATTCTTTCCAAAAAACACCCAGGACTGATCTCCTTTAGAATGGACTAGTTGGATCTCCTTGCAGTCCAAGGGAATCTCAACAGTCTTCTCCAACACCACAGTTCAAAAGCATCAATTCCTCGGTGCTCAGCTTTCTTCACAGTCCAACTCTCACATCCATACATAACTACTGGACAAACCATAGCCTTGACTAGACAGACCTTTGTTGGCAAAGTAATATCTGTGCTTTTGAATATGCTATCTAGGTTGGTCATAACTTTCCTTTCAAGGAGTAAGTGTCTTCTAATTTCATGGCTGCAATCACCATCTGCAGTGATTTTGGAGCCCCCCAAAATAAAGTCTGACACTGTCTCCACTGTTTCCCCATCTATTTCCCATGAAGTGATGGGACCGGATGCCATGATCTTCATTTTCTGAATGTTGAGCTTTAAGCCAACTTTTTCACTCTCCTCTTTCACTTTCATCAAGAGGCTTTTTAGTTCCTCTTCACTTTCTGCCATAAGGGTGGTGTCATCTGTATAGCTGAGGTTATTGATATTTCTCCTGGCAATCTTGATTCCAGCTCGTGCTTCTTCCAGCCCAGTGTTTCTCATGATATACTCTACATATGAGTTAAATAAGCAGGGTAACAATATACAGCCCTGACATACTCCTTTTCCTATTTGGAACCAGTCTGTTGTTTCATGTCCAGTTCTAATTGTTGCTTCCTGACCTGTATATAGGTTTCTCAAGAGGCAAGTCAGGTGGTCTGGTATTCCCTCCTCTTTCAGAATTTTCTACAGTTTATTGTGATCCACACAGTCAAAGGCTTGGACATAGTCAATAAAGCAGAAATAGATGTTTTTCTGGAACTCTCTTGCTTTTTTGATGATCCCACAGATGTTGGCAATTTGACCTCTGGTTCCTCTGCCTTTTCTAAAACCAGCTTGAACATCTGGAAGTTCACGGTTCATGTATTGCTGAAGCCTGGCTTGGAGAATTTTGAGCATTACTTTACTAGCGTGTGAGATGAGTGAAATTGTAAATAATACTAAATAACAACATTACTGAAGAAATAATAAGGAAAATCAAATGATTCCTACAAACAAATGACAATGTAAACATGACAACCAAAAACCTATGGAATTCAGCAAAAGCCTTCTAAGAGAAAAATTTATAGCAGTGCAACCCAACATCAAGAAACAAGAAAAGCATCAAATAGACAATCTAACACTACATCTAAAGCAGCTGGAAAAAGAAGAACAAAAAACCCCAAAGTCAACAGAAGGAAAGAAATCATAAAGCTCAGAGCAGAAATAAATGAAAAGCAAATGAAGGAAACAATAGTTAGGATTAATGAAACTAAAAGCTGGTTCTTTGAGAAGATAAACAACATTGACAAACCACTAGCCAGACTCATCCAGAAAAAAGGGGACAATATCGAATCAACAAAATTAGAAATGAAAAGGGAAGGTTACAACAGACAACACAGAAATACAAAGGATTTTATGAGAATATTATTAACAACTCTACGGCAAGAAAATGGACAACCTAGAGGAAATGGACAGATTCTTAGAAAAGTTCAACCTCCCAAGACTGAACCAAGAAAAAAATTGAAATTATGAACAAGACAATTACAAATATTGAAATCGAAACTGTGATCAAAAATCTCCCCAAAAAAACAAAAGCCCAGGGCTAGATGGCTTCACAGGGGAATTCTATCAAACATTTAGAGAAGAGCTAATGCCTATTTTTCTGAAACTCCTCCCAAAAATTGTAGAGGAAGGAACACTTCCAAACTCATTTTACAAGGCCATAATAACCCTGATACCAAAACCAGGTAAAGACAAAACAAAACAAAAAGAAGAAAGAAAGAAATTTATAAGGCCATATCACTGACTAACATAGATGCAAAAATCCTCAACAAAATTCTAGCAAACACAATTCAACAGCATATTAATAAGCTCATATACCATGATCAAGTTGTGTTTATTCCAGGGAGGCAAGGATTCTTCAATATATGCAAATGAATCAATATGATACACCTTATTAACAAACTGAAAGATAAAAATCATATGGTAACCTCAATAGATGCAGAAAAAAAAAGCCTTTGACAAAATTCAGCACCCACTGATTATAAAGTTTCTTTAAAAAAGAAAGAACTTACCTCAACATAGTAAAAGCCACGTATGATAAGCCCACAACAAACTTTAATCTAAATGTTGAAAACTAAAAGCATTCCCTCTAAGATCAGGAACAAAACAAGGAGGTCCACTCTCACCACTATTATTAAATATAGTTTTGGAAGTCCTAGCTATGGCAATTAGAGAAGGAAAAGAAATAAAAGGAATCCAGATCAGAAAAGAAGTAAACACTCACTGTTTGCAGATGACATGATACTATATATAGAATACCCTAAAGATACTATCAGAAAATGACTAGAAGTAACCAGTGAATTCAGCAAAGTTGCAGGATACAAAGTCAATACACTCGCACTTGCATTCCTGTATACTAATGGTGAAAAATCAGAAACAGAAAATAAGGAATCTATCCCATTCACCACTGCAACAAAAAGAATAAAATATCTAGGAATAAATCTATCTAGGGAGAAAAAAGAACTGTGTATGGAAAATTATAAGACACTGATGGAAAAAAATCAAAGACAAACAGATGGAAAGATATTCCATGCTTCTGGGTAGGAAGAATCAATCAATCAAGTGCAAATGACTATACTACCAAATGCAGTCTATAGATTCAATGTGATCCCTATCAAATTACCAATGGCATTTTTCACAGAACTAGAAAAAGTTTTTCACAATTTCTATGGAAACACATAAGACCCCGAATAGTCAAACCAGTCTTGAGAAAGCAGAATGGAGCTGAATGTACTAAAAAGCTACAGTAATAAAGACAATATGATACTGGCACAAAAACAGAAATATAGATCAATGGAAGACAGAGAGCCCAGAGATAAAACCATGCACATATGGGTACTTTATTTTTGGTAAAGGCACAAGAATATACAGTGGATCAAAGACAGGCTCTTCAATAAGTGTTGCTGGGAAAACTGGATGGCTATATGCAACAGAATGAAATTAGAACACTTCCTAACCCCACACACAAAAATAAACTCAAAATGGGTTAAAGATATAAATATAAGGCCAGAAATTATTAAACTCTTAGATGAAAACATAGGTTGAACACTCGGTGACATAAATCAAAGCAAGATGACCCACCTCCTAGAATAAAGGAAAGAAAAACAACAACAACAACAAAAGAAAATAAGTGGGACCTAAAGAAACGTAAAAGCTTTTGCACAGCAAAGGAAATTAAAAACAAGGTAAAAAGACAACCCTCAGAATGGGAGAATATAATAGCAAAGGAAACAACTGACAAAAAATTAATTTCCAAAATATGCAAGCAGCACATACAACTCAATACCAGAAAAAGAAACAATCCAATCAAAAAGCGGGGAAAAGACCTAAACAGACATTTCTCCAAGGAAGACATACAGATGGTTAACAAGCACATGAAAAGATGCTCAACATCACTCATTAATAGGGAAATACAAATCAAAACTACAGTGAGATACCACCTCACACCCATCGGAGTGGTCATCATCAAAAACTCTACAGACAATAAATGCTGGAGAGGGTGTGAAGAAAAGGGAACACTTGCTGGTGGGAATGTCAACTGATACATGCCACTATGGAAGATAATATGGAGATTTCTTTAAAAACTAGGAATAAAACCAGCACATGAACCAGCAATCCCACTAGTAGGCATATACTCTGAGGAAACCAAAACTGAAGCTCCAATACTTTGGCCACCTGTCGTGAAGAGCTGCCTCATTAGTAAAGACCCTGATGCTGGAAAAGATTGAAGGCAGGAGGAGAAGGGAATGACAGAGGATGAGACAGTTGATTGGCATCACCAACTCAATGGACATGAATTTGAGTGAGTTCTGGGAGTTTGTAATGGACAGGGAAGCCTGGCATGCTGCAGTCCATGAGGTGGCTAAGAGTTGGATATGACTGAGTGATTGAACTGAACAGAAATTTTTCTATTCCCAATTTTTTAAATTGCATTACAAAACCATTTAACGTGTACTTCATTGGTCCCAACACTCACATTATTTGCAAGTGAAGAATAAAATTCATACAATTAGCAAGTGACTTAACTCTAAATTGCTTACTAGCAAGGATTTTAGTTAAGCAAGAAGCCAGATTATATTTAATTAGCAAACAAAGACTTAAATTAATACCATTAATACCATTTTGTAGTAAATAGTTCTGGATATAGACATTTTCTAGTTTTGAATACTGAAATCAAAATGTAAAAATGGGTTAATTATATACACCAGACTGCATTTTCTTACTATTAAGCTCAGTACTAGGTGATTTTGTTTCAGGAAAACACTATCAAGTCTCACATAAATATGCTATTAACATGGATTTTGTTTTCTTCATAAGTTTTGCTTGATTTTTATTTCTAGATTTGTTTTAAAATCTCTATACATTTTATAAGTTCAAGCATTAGCATCATGAAAATAACTTGTTAACACTGGATCTCCCTAAGAAATTTCCCTTGATGTATGGCANTAGTCACAAATAAATATTTTGCAACTTCAAAAAATAAAAAAAATAAAAAGATCTATCCATTTATTATTCAAGTTTGGAAAACATGGCTTACTAATGTAAAAAATGGGTACTTTTATTTACATTTAATTTCAAAGCAGACATCTACTTCTCAAGAAAAGAGCAGTCAGAAGAGGGGAGGGGGGAACAAACCCAGACATTTAGCAGTTTAGTGAAGTGGAACCAGTGCACATAGAAATACAGTATGGAGCTGGGAGATGTTGGGGAGAGGCACTGTTAAAGAGGAGGTGAAACTTAGCACAGAAAGCCAGCCAGTATGGGTGTCAGGTAAGTTTTCTGGGCAGGAGACAGAGAGAAGCAGAGAATGAAACTGAGAAGGACCCTGTGGGGCTCCTGGGCATGGGAGCCTTTCTGTGTCCCCTGTTCCTTGTTTGTAGGGAACAGAGTTCAGCCTCCTCTTTCCTGAGTCCCAAAAGGTAGGTTCGAACAGTTGTTAATCAGGGAAAGGAGGGGATGCAGAGACGCGGGAGGCGCAGCCAAGAAACAATAATGCAGCCTTGGGGCAGGGTCCAGGTTCTGCCTCAAGAGATACACAAGACAATAGAATTAAAACCCAGAAAGTAGAAGATGTCAGCATTCTTCATACCAGAGAAGACCACCTGAAGTCAGACTAAAGGAACCAGAGAAACACATCAGGATAACCTGAGGTGAGATTAAAGGCTGTGGGGGTGGTGTGTGCATGTGTGTCTGGTAAGTTGCCTTAGTTGTGTCCAGCTCTTTGCAACCCTATGGACTCCCACCAGGCTCCTCTATCCATGGGATTCTCCAAGCAAGCGTACTAGAGTAGGTCCTCTAGGGGATCTTCCTGACCCAGGGATCGAACCTGTATCTCGTATATCTCCTACACTGGCAGGTGGGTTCTTTACCACTAGCACCGCCTGGGAGGCCCATTAAAGTCTCTGCACATAATCTAATCTTATAACCAACTCCACCCTTAAACCATTGCTATAAAACACCTCATCAGATCCTGCTAGGTTGGGAACACAGTTTTGAGAGGCACAAGCCCACTATGTCTCTTTTTGCCTGGCAAAGCAATAAAGCTATTTTCTTCTACTTTACCCAAAATTCTGTCTCCAAGATTTGATTTGACCCCAGTGTACAGAGGCTGAGGTTTTGGAATCCAGAGGAGAATTGTTTTCTTACCTGCAAGGCAGATCCAGGAAGGTGAAAGTTTCAACTTTGGAGGAGAGGGTCCTCCTTTTAAAGAATACAGAATTATGAATACAAAGTTAGACTTGCCAAAGAGGAAGGAATTTTTCTCTACCATTTTAGGTTCTTCTGACTGGTCTAAAAATTAAATTGACATTAGATAGATTAACAGTAGAAAATCAAACAACAGACTAATACCATGGGAGTTCCCTGTTGGTCTTCAGTTCAGTTGTGTTCAGTCACTCAGTTGTGCCTGACTCTTTGCAACCCCATGGACTGCAGCACGCCAGTCCTCCCTGTCCATCATCAACTCCTGGAGCTTACTCAAACTCATGTGCATTGAGTCGATGATGCCATCCAACCATCTCATCCTCTGTCGTCCCCTTCACCTCCCATCTTCAATCTTCCCCAGCATCAGGGTCTTTTCTGAGTCAATTCTTCCCATCAGGTGGCCAAAGTATTGGAGTTTCAGCTTCAGCATCAGCCCTTCCAATGAATAGTCAGGACTGATTTCCATTAGGATGGACTAGTTGGATCACCTTGCAGTCCAAGTGATGCTCAAGAGTCTTCTCCAACACAACAGTTCAAAAACATCAATACTTCAATACTCAGCTTTATTTTTAGTCCAAGTCACATCCATACATGGCTACTAGAAAAACCATAGCTTTGATTAGATGGACCTTTGTTGGTAAAGTAATGTCTCTGCTTTTTAATATGCTGTTTTGGCTGGTCATAGCTTTTCTTCCAAGGAGCAAGCGTCTTTTAATTTCATGGCTGCAGTCACCATCTGTAGTGATTTTGGAGCCCCCCAAAATAAAGTCTGTCACTGTTTCCATTGTTTCCTCATCTATTTACCATGAGGTGATGAGACCAGATGCCATAATCTTAGTTTTCTGAATGTTGTTTAAGCCAACTTTTTCACTGTCCTCTTTCACTTTCATCAAGAGGCTCTTTAGTTCTTCTTCACTTTCTGCCATAAGGGTGGTGTCATCTGCATAGCTGACGTTATTGATATTTCTCCCAGCAATCTTGATTCCAGCTTGTGCTTCCTACAGCCCAGCGTTTTCTCATGATGTACTCTGCATATGAGTTAAATAAGCAGGGTGACAATATTCTGCCTTGACATACTCCTTTCCCAATTTGGAACTAGTCTGTTGTTCCATGTTAAGTTCTAACTGCTGCTTCTTGACCTGCATACAGATTTCTGAAGAGGCAGGTAAGTTGGTCTGGTATTCCCATCTCTTGAAGAATTTTCCACAGTTTGTAGTGATACACACAGTCCAAGGCTTTGGCATAGTCAATGAAGCAGAAGTCGATGTTTTTCCAGAACTCTGTTGCTTTTTTGATGATCCAACGGATATTGGCAGTTTGATCTCTGGTTCCTCTGCCTTTCCTCAATCCAGCTTGAACATCTGGAAGTTCACAGTTCACGTACTGTTGAAGCCTGGCTTGGAGAATTTTGAGCATTACTTTACTAGTGTGTGAGATGAGTGCAATTGTATGGTAGTTTGAATATCCTTTGGCATTGCCTTTCTTAGGGATTGGAGTGAAAACTGACTTTTCTGTCCCATGGCCACTGCTGAGTTTTCCAAATTTGCTGGCATATTGAGTGCAGCACTTTCACAGTATCATCTTCCAGGATTTGAAATAGCTCAACTGGATTTCCATCACCTCCACTAGCTTTGTTTGAAGTGATGCTTCCTAAGGCCCACTTGGTTTTGCTTTCCAGGATGTCTGATACTAGGTAAGTGATCACATTGTTGTGGTTATCTGGGTCATGAAGATCTTTTTTGTATAGTTCTTGTGTGGATTCTTGCCACCTCTTCTTAATATCTTCTGCTTCTGTTAGGTCCATACCATTTCTGTCCTTTATTGAGCCCATCTTTGCATGAAATATTCCCTTGGTATCTAATTTTCTCGAAGAGATTTCTAGTCTTTCCCATTCTAATGCTTTCCTCTATTTCTTTGCATTGATCACTGAAGAAGGCTTTCTGATCTCTCCTTCCTGTTCTTTGGAACTCTGCATTCAAATAGGTATCTTTCCTTTTCTCCTTTGGCTTTTACTTCACTTCTTTTCTCAGCTATTTGTAAGGCCTCTTCAGACAACCATTTGCCTTTCTGCATTTCTTTTTCTTGAGGATGTTGTGGATCACTGCCTTCTGTACAATGTCACAGTTCTTCACAGAAGAATCCATAGTTCTTCAGGCACTCTATCAGACCTAATCCCTTGAATCTATTTGTCGCTTCCACTGTATAATTGCAAGGGATTTGATTTAGGTCATCCCTGAGTGGTCTAGTGGTTTTCACTACTTTCTTCAATTTAAGTCTAAATTTGGCAATAAGGAGTTCATGACCTGAGCCACAGTCAGCTCCCAGTCTTCTTTTTGCTTACTGTATAGAGCTTCTCCATCTTTGGCTGAAAAAATATAATCAATTTGATTTCAGTATTGAGCATCTGGTCATGTCCATGTATAGAGTCTTCTCTTGTGTTGTTGGAAGAGGGTGTTTGGTATGACCAGTGCATTCTCTTGGGAAAACTCTGTTAGCCTTTGCCATGCTTATTTCTGAAGTCCCAGGCCAAATTTGCCTGTTACTCCAGGTGTTTCTTGACTTCCTTCTTTTTCATTCCAATTCCTTATGATGAAAAGAACATCTTTTTGGGGGTGTTCATTCTAGAAGGTCATGTAGGTCTTCATAGAACTGTTCAACTTCAGCTTCTTCAGCATTAGTGGTTGGGGCATAGACTTGAATTACTGTGATATTGAATGGTTTGTCTTGGAAATGAACAGAGATGATTCTTTCATTTTTGAGATTGCTTCAAAGTACTGCATTTCAGACTCTTTTGTTGATTATGATGGCTATTCCATTTCTTCTAAGGGATTCTTGCCCACAGTAGTATATATAATGGTCATCAGAATTAAATTATCTCATTCCCATCCATTTTAGTTCACTGATTCCTAAAATGTTGATGTTCACTCTTGCCATCTCCTGTTTGACCACTTGCAATTTGCCTTGATTCATGGACCTAACATTCCAGGTTACTATGCTTTTCAGCATCAGACTTTACCTTAGTGCTTTCATTCCCATGGCCCTGGTTCAGTCCCTGGTTGAGGAACTGAGATCTAGCAAGCTGCATGGAACAGCCAAAAAAAGGAAAAGTTTAATAACACAAAGATATGGGAGAGACCCGGGGAAATTAAGTTTATGAAATGGCTTTAGCATTTTTTATATTATTTTATTAAGTAAGTTATTTATTTATTTTTGACTGTGCTAAGTCTTGGTTGGTGTGTGGGCTTTCTCTAGTTGCAGTAAGTGGGGACCACTTTCCAATTGTAAACTGGTTTCTCATTGCAGTGGCTTATTTTGTTGCAGAGTATGGGCTTTAGGGCTCTTGGGCTTCAGCAGTTGCACTACAGAGGCTCAGCAGCTGTTGCTCTTAGGCTTCAGAGCACAGGCTCAATAGTTTTGGCACACAGGCATAGTTTCTCCGCAGAATGTGGGATCCTCCTGGACCAGGGGTTGAACCTGAGTCTCCTGCATTGGCAAGTGGAGTCTTTACTGAGCCACCAATGAGGCCCCTGAAGCCCTTTTCTTAAACACCATCTTCAGTTAAAGATAAAGGAGGATGTTGCAGGGCATGGGAGTCCACTTTGGGACTTCAAAGGAGAAGAAGGCAATTCTTACACGCAGGTGGGAAAGTACATGTTTAGTAAACAAGTGCTTTTTCTGAGCCACCATGGACAATGGGTAACAGAGTGGACTCTGGTCTTGGAGTCCAGCCCATAGTTTTTGCAGAGATCTCTGGTGACAGCTCTACTTAAGAACAGGTCCTCTATCTAAATTCTTTTTTTTTTTTTAAACAGGTACAAAGTTTATTATTAGAAACACAGCAGTGGGAGAGCACATGGGTGCATGCTCAGTCGCTCAGTCATGTCCAACTCTTCATGACCGTATCGCCAGGCTGCTCTGTCCATGGCATTCTCCAGGCAAGAATATTGGAGTGGGTTGCCGTTTCCTCCTCCAGGGGATCTTCCCAACACAGGGATCCAACCCACATCTCCTGCATCACCTGCCTTGAAGGCAGATTCTTTACCGCTGAGCCACTACGGAAGCGTGGGTAAACACACAAAGAAGCAATTTGTTTATTTAAGTCAGCAGCTAGGCAGAAATACACACCCGGAGAGAAAAGATATGGGAGTCCTCTCTAATGAGGAGGGGTGAAGTAAAGAGGTGATTTAAATCACTCATATAGGATAATCCTCCTGGGTCTTCATTTACCTTTGGCCAGTTATCTTGTTTCTTTTTTCACACCTGACAGGTCCTAGGACCCTCCCCAATATACACGCACAACTTTTTGTTGAGAAGGATCTTACAACAGATGCCTGTAGGTGCATGTGGTCCCCCACACACCTACTTATTATGGGCCCCCTTCCTTTTTGACGCCTCCCCCCAAAGAGCCTTCCTTGGGCAGACAGGGAACTTTTCCTTGACCTCGAGTGGTCATCTTATCTCTCTCTCTCTCTTTTTTTTTATTTTTTAACTTTACAATATTGTATTGGTTCTGCCACATATCAGCATGAATCCACCACGGGCATACACGTGTTCCCCGTCCTGAACCCCCCTCCCACATCCCTTCCCGTACCATCCCTCCAGGTCATCCCAGGGCACCAGCCCCAAGGATCCTGTATCAAACCTGGACTGGCGATTCGTTTCTTATATAAGCCATTAGGGGGAGCTCACAAATTCCTCCTGAGTACTTTGAGCCTGGATTGTTTTCAGCTCTGCTTGCCAAAGAGATCGATTTTTGGGTGGCAAATTTTGCTCCCTAAAAACTCAAATATTAATTTTCATTAAAATGAGGGGAAAAATGAAAAGAAAATTTAATAGCTGACAAATGTCACAGTTCAATAAATCCAAAAACAAACAAACAAACACATCCCAGACTTAATTCTGGCTTTATACTTTCAAAACGGTGTCTCCCCCACCACTCAGAAACTTCTGGTGCTAGGCAGAAGTTTTTTCCTATCGCAACACAGAACTCTGGTCTTTGCCCTTGTGTGTTTGTGTCATTAAGTTGTGTGGTACTTACTAACACCTGCAACCAACTCTGCAATCCTCCTGACTCCAAACGAGTGTCCAACAATTCCGTTCAACTTTGATACCATCTACCTGGAATTGGCATCAGATCTCATCAATTAAGGGTCTTGGTCCCACTTCAATATCAATGGGCCACCTGTACTTCTGAGTGACTGACTCTAAGTCTGGGTTTCCGACAACTCTCTTCATAATTTGCTGCTACTGCTAAGTCACTTCAGTCGTGTCCGACTCTGTCCAACCCCATAGACAGCAGCCCACCTGGCTCCGCTGTCCTTGGGATTCTCCAGGCAAGAACACTGGAATGGGTCACCATTTCCTTCTCCAGTGCATGAAAATGAAACGTGAAAGTCAAGTCGCTCAGTTGTGTCCGACTCTTAGCGACCCCATGGACTGTAGCCCACCAGGCTCCTCCATCCATGGGATTTTCCAGGCAAAAGTACTGGAGTGGGGTGCCATTGCCTTCTCCTGATAATTTGCTAGGCTCCATAATTTGCTAGAATGGCTCATAGAACTCAGACTAGCACTTGACTTATGTTTGCCAGTTGATAATAATGAACGCTACTCAGCAACAGCTGAATGAAAGAGGGGTAGGTGAGTCCATGGTGCTTCCATACCCTCTCTGGACACAGCATCCTCCCAGCACCTGAATGTGTTCACCAATCAGGAAGCTCACAAATATGGTTTAGGAACTTTTGTCAGATCTTCCAGAAATCTATAAGTGGGGCTGAAAGTTCTAAACCTCCAATCTCAGGGTCTTTTTGTGACCAATCCCATTCTGGGGCTATCTAGGAACCCTCCCCAAAGTTACTTCATAAGTATCAACTTAGGAGTGATGAAAAGGAGCTCATTATGAACAACAAAAGACAGTCCTATTACTCAGAAAATTCCAATGGTTTTTAAAAGGAGCACTATGCCAGAAATCAGGGACAAAAAAAAAAATATTTCTTATCACATCACAATTGGAATAGTATGCAATGAGAGGGTTCCTGGAAGCCATTGCTACACTTGTATGCCTAGCTATAATTTGATGATGTGCGAGGATAACTATGAACCACACAAATACATTCTGCCAAACCCAAACTAAATGGAACTCACCCAGAACTGGATCCCCAGAATGCCTTTGACCAGCATTCATATAAGGTGAGTGTGATGGAGAGAAGGACTAAATGGAAAGAGACAGTGGTGTCAAAAGATGGCAATGAAAACACATTATTTTTCAAAAATTTTACCAAAAAACCAAGATCTTATGAACCATTACCAACGCTTCTTTCAGGGACTGTGGGACATGCCTGTGCAAGTGGGTCATTGAAGTTTAAGCTTCATTAGCACTGCTGTAACTCTCTCTGTTGACATGTGATTGAAAATGAGAGTAAGGTCTAAATAGGACTTTAAACAATTAGGATTATCCTAATTATCCTTTGGTGATTTTCTAATTAGACTTTTATGCCCAACTGGTAATTCTTTAAAGGTGAGTCCATAAGACTGGATTATGAGTATCCCTGGAATCACAGAGGTTATAATGCCAAAAACTCGGCCTCTGTCCACTGGTGCTGAATTGAATCTTGGAAACAGAGTTTTGGGTGAAGCAGAAAAGAATAACATTATTGTTTTGCCAGGCAAAGGGGGACACAGTGGGCTCATGCCCCTCAAAAGTTTGTGTCCCAACTAGAGAGAATTTGGTGAGGAGTTTTATAGCAATGGTTCAAGGGTAGGGTTGCTGTAAGGATCAGGATGTCTGCAGGGCCTACAATCCTATAACCTGGCCTCAGGTAGTCTCCTAATAAGCTTCTTGAAGTTATCAACCTGTGATCTTTTCTGGAATGAAGAATGCTGACACCTTCTGTTTGTTGGGGGGTATAGCTCTGCAAAAGAGCAAAGATTTTATTATGTATATCCTCTGAGGACCCTGCCCCAAAGCTGCACTATTTTTTCTTGGTCCTCTTCCCTTGTCTCCACATCCACTCCCTTTCCTGATTAGCAACTGTTCAAATCTGCCCTTCAGAACTCAGGGAAATTCATGGAGGCTTGAATCTGTTCTCTACAAAAAGAAATAAGGGAGGGAATACAGAAAGGCTTCCATGCCTAGGAGTCCCACAGAGTCCTGTTCAGTTTCATTTACAAGATAATTAGATAAGAATTAACAGACGTGGGTAGATTTATAAAAGGTAAAGACTCAATGATTCTCAAAAAAAAAAGTTGTGAAAATTTGAATTTGCAATCTTACTTGAGGAAAAAGTTGTAAATGGGAAATGTGACAATTCCTTATATTCTACAAACCTCCATATTACCTTCAAAACTAAGCATATTCTTGAATTGACCAGATGCTAGTTGGTTTTTAAGGCTTAGCAAAGAAAGAGTAGTGGGATTTTTTTTTTAATAAAGTTTTGTTAGGTAGCTAGAATAGGAAAGAGGAGTCCAAAATGGTGGTGGCTAAAAGACAAAGAAAAGGAAAAGCTCACAAAAATGAAACAAAAGAAAAGCCTTGGACCAGTGTGAGAACTTCAGATGAAACAAAACATGCCACCTTCTTGGCTAGCCCAATTTGCATAGGGCAGGCTCAGTGGGGAGGAGACAAAACATATAAAAAGAGGAAGCCAAGATAGATTGAGCCCTTTCCTTTGGAGTCATCTTGCCCTCATGCCTTGAGGGTGTACTTTCCTTTGCTTGGCTGAATAAAACTGAGCTGTAACTGAGCTGTAACTCTGGTACAGCATTTCAAATCTTTGCTATGGCGAGACAGAACCTTCTCCAACACATCTGCTGCCATGACCCGGATATAACCTGGATGAAGCAACATCAGCTCAGCCCCAGTGAGGCGGAAACCAAGCACAACAGAAGCCCAACTTGGCAAAAGCTCACACTGTGGAAGCTGAATGCAAAGGAAACCCAGCACAGTGGAAGTGACAAGAAGCCTAGCATGATGAAACTGAGACAGCAAAAACAAACTCAGCAGAAAGCTCACACAGCTCAGTCTCAGATTTCAGAAGACCTCTGGTTAAGGTAGAAGGTCCTCATCCCATTGGCTGGAAATGCATATGACTAACAAAGTATTAATTCCTTTACAATCTCTCATTTCTTGTTTCCTCGAACCCCCCACGAACAGGCAAGTGGCAGTGGGTACAACTGGGGGACTCTGGCAGGGACCACTCCCCAGTGTATCTCAAAGGCTCCAGTACCCTCTGGGCCTTAGTAGCTGTTGACCAAGTGGGTGAGGGTTCTGTCCTTAACCTCCTTTGTGCCAAGGATCAGGCCAATGAAAATTATGGGCACAGGTCATGTATTTAGCAGATTTTCTGGCAATTTATGAAAGGGGTTCCTTGACACACACTTCCCACTGCTTTTTACTCCTGTCCTTCAGCTCTTCTCTCCATCTCTGCCACTGTTTACAAAGTATTGGGCAGGTCATCATCTTTTGATTTCTAAAAGTTGTGTTTGAAACTGTTTACCTAAGATTGGGACTCAAACCCGTGTGGAAGGGACTCTGTGCCAGGGACTGAGTAACTGGCAAGGACTCAAAACCAGCCAAAATCCATGGTGCCTGGTTTCAAGACTTAATGAAGCTCAGGTTCTTGATGTTTCACTGAAGAAAGAATTCAGCAAGAGACACAGTGATAGGTAAGAGATACATTTGTTTAGATTCAGAGAAAAGCACACTCCAGGAGTGTGAGCCATAGCACAGTGTGAGCAAGGCAGCCATGAAATGTGGTGTGGGTAGTTTTTATGGGTTGGCCAATTTAATATGCTAATAAGTGGGAGGATTATTCCAACAGTTGGGGAAACACCAGTCCTTGGTCTTTTGATAGTGCCTTGAAACTGTCATGGCGCCTCTGGGTGTACGATTTAGCTTGCAGACTGAGAATCAAAGTTTAGTTGAATCTGATTTGTCTGCCTTCTTGGACCCATTTGATTTTAATTGGCTTATGTTATGTTCTTGGGCACTAAGCGTGGGCAGCTGCGACCCAGTGCACTAAGCACAGGCGGCTGTGACCCGGCGCACTAACGCGGCCAAGAGGAGTTACCCCACGTCCGAGGTCAGGGGCAGCAGCCAAGAGTGCCAGGATGTGACGGCACAGGAATGGCCGAGAGGAGCTACCCCACATCTGAGGTCAGTGGTGGCCGAGAGGAGACACCCTGCGTCCGAAGTCAGGGACAGCCGGGAGAAGCCACCTCTCACCCAAGGCCAGGGGTGGCAGCCGGGAGGAGCAACCCCAGCAGCAGTGGCTGAGCGGGCACTGGAGGGCCTAGAGGAGCTATCCCACATTGAAGGTCAGGAAGGGTGGCGGTAAAGAGATACCCCTCGTCCAAGATAAGGAGCAGCAGTTGTGCTTTGCTGGAGCAGCCATGAAGAGATACCCCACGCCCAAGGTAAGAGAAACCCAAGTAAGATGGTAGGTGTTGCAAGAGGGCATCAGAGGGCAGACACACTGAAGCCATACTCACAGAAAACTAGTCAATCTAATCATACTAGGACCACAGCCTTGTCAAACTCAATGAAACCAAGCCATGCCCGTGGGGCAACCCAAGATGGGAAGGTCATGGTGGAGAGGTCTGACAGCATGTGGTCCACTGGAGAAGGGAATGGTGAACCACTTCAGTATTGTTGCCTTGAGAACCCCATGAACAGTATGAAAAGGCAAAATGATAGGATACCAAATAGGAACTCCCCAGGTCAGTAGGTGCCCAATATGCTACTGGAGATCAGTGGAGAAATAACTCCAGAAAGAATGAAGGGATGGAACCAGGGCAAAAACAATACCTAGTTGTGGATGTGACTGGTGATAGAAGCGAGGTCTGATGCTGTAAAGAGCAATATTGCATAGGAACCTGGAATGTCAGGTCCATGAATTAAGGCAAATTGGAAGTGGTAACAAGAGACGGCAAGAGTGAACGTCGACATTCTAGGAATCAGCGAACTAAAATGGACTGGAATGGGAGAATTTAACTCAAATGACCATTATATCTACTACTGTGGGCAGGAATCCCTCAAAAGAAATGGAGTAGCCATCATGGTCAACAAAAGAGTCCGAAATGCAGTACTTGGATGCAATCTCAAAAACAACAGAATGATCTCTGTTCATCTCCAAGGCAAACCATTCAATATCGCAGTTATCCAAGTCTATGCCCCAACCAGTAATGCTGAAGAAACTGAAGTTGAACAGTTTTATGAAGACCGACAAGACCTTTTAGAACTAACACCCCAAAAAGATGTCCTTTTCATTATAGGGGACTGGAATGCAAAAGTAGAAAGTCAAGAAACACCTGGAGTAACAGGCAAATTTGGCCTTGGAATACACAATGAAGCAGGGCAAAGACTAATAGAGTTTTGCCAAGAAAATGCACTGGTCATAGCAAACTCCCTCTTCCAACAACACAAGAGAAGACTCTACACATGGACATCACCAGATGGTCAACACCAAAATCAGATTATATTCTATGCAGTCAAATATGGAGAAGCTCTATACAGTCAACAAAAACAAGACTGGGAGTTGACTGTGGCTCAGATCATGAACTCCTTATT
>SJYQ01001967.1:322085-332667 GCA_006410935.1 Redunca redunca
AAGCTGGAATCAAGATTGCCAGGAGAAATATCAATAACCTCAGATATGCAGATGACACCACCTTTATGGCAGAAAGTGAAGAGGAACTAAAAAGCCTCTTGATGAAAGTAAAAAAGGAGAGTGAAAATTTGGCTTAAAGCTCAACATTCAGAAAACGAAGATCATGGCATCCAGTCCCATCACTTCATGGGAAATAGATGGAGAAACAGTGGAAACAGTGTCAGACTTCATTTTTTGGGGCTCCAAAATCACTNATGGTGATTGCAGCCATGAAATTAAAAGACGCTTACTCCTTGGAAGAAAAGTTATGACCAACTTAGATAGCGTATTCAAAAGCAGAGACATTACTTTGCCGACTAAGGTCCGTCTAGTCAAGGCTATGGTTTTTCCAGTAGTCATGTATGGATGTGAGAGTTGGACTGTGAAGAAGGCTGAGCGCCGAAGAATCGATGGTTTTGAACTATGGCATTGGAGAAGACTCTTGAGAGTCCCTTGGACTGCAAGGAGATCCAACCAGTCCATTCTGAAGGAGATCAGCCCTGGGTGTTCTTTGGAAGGAATGATGCTAAAGCTGAAACTCCAGTACTTTGGCCACCTCATGCGAAGAGTTGACTCATTGGAAAAGACTTTGATGCTGGGAGGGATTGGGGGCAGGAGGAGAAGGGAACGACCGAGGATGAGATGGCTGGATGGCATCACTGACTCAATGGACATGAGTCTGAATGAATTCCGTGAGTTGGTGATGGACAGGGAGGCCTGGTGTGCTGTAATCCATGGGGTCGCAATGAGTCGGACATGACTGAGTGACTGAACTGAACTGATGTTCTCAGGCTATCTCATTCTTTCAAAAGTTGTGCCCTGACCTCTTTCCTCCTATTTCGTGCTCTTCCTGAGCCCCATTCAGGGCCACAATGTTGCATCTACAATCTTCTGGAAGGACAAAGAGAAAATAGTTGACCTTTGGGAGGTAAATACTGTATAATATCCAATCACTCTAGAAATTTAGGCCTTCATCTTCCATGTTTTCCACAAGATGTGCGACAACAGAACCTCTCATTGGGCCTGCTAGAGTGGGTGACAGGCACACAAAGCCTGCTAGAAATCGATCTCTTGGTGGCATCCCTTCAAGGGCAACTGGGCTTCCAGGGACAATGTTTGCCACTTTGGGAGTTAGCCCTGCAGGCCATTTGGACCAAAGCCCTTACCACCCTTGTTCTAAAGCTACAAACATATCCCTGGATCAAATCTCCACTCCACTTTTATGGAACATCTAGTCTGTTGCCTCTTATCATTTTTCCCTTAAGCCACTTACTAACTCCTACAACCTACAACCCTGCCCCCTCTATAGGCAACATTGCTCCACCCAGCTTATTATTAAAAGACACTTAACAGGGCCAGATAACCCATTCTTTTGTCATTACTTCTGTTATTTCCTAGAGCAGGTCTTTGACAATGAAATGTTTACCATTGGAAATATCCTAAACTTCTCTTATGGAGGACTAGGAGAGGAACTCAGTGATTTATATTACCTCAAGAGGATAAGGCTTATGGCTTTTTGCCAGGTTCCCAGTCTCAGGGCACAGGTTTGGATTGCTTTACAACATGGTATCTATTCCCATCTGTGGTGGACAAACCAGCAATGAGTTAAAATTAAAAGCCCTTAATCCTACCCAGGACTAGTCATGCTGGAGACCCTTGGGATGCCCAACTCCAGGCTGGGGATCCCAGGAGGTCGACCTGCCTAGGGATCTTGTTCTCAGGAGGTTGTCATTCCTCAACCTGCTTGGGGATCCACCAGTGCAGGGGTCCCAGGAGGTCAACACGCCTTGACCTGCCCAGCTAGCCAATTCTCACAAGGTCAACCTGCCTCAACCTGCCCGGGGATTCAATCTCCAGGAGGTTGTTGTGCTTCAGCCTGCCTGGCGATCTGCACCCTGACCTGGGGACACCGAGCTCTCAGGTTGCAACAGTACTGGGTAGGATAAGCTTCAGAAAGACTCACCCCTAAGGAAATCCACCCATGGAAATAGAAGGAAACCTATTATTGTGGGACTGTGCCCAGTCTCAGCAATAACCCGGTAGCCCAATGAGAACCACATTGCCCTTCTGGAAAGGCTAAAAGAGGCCCTCCAAAAGTTAACCAGTCTGGACTTAAACTCTTATGAGGGACAGGTAACTTTAAAGGACAAATTCCTGTCCCAATGTGCATCAGACATCAGGATAAAGTTACAACAGCTACAGTAGCAGGACACTACTGCCTCTTTAGATGACATGATCCAGACAGCCACCAATATCTTTTATAAAAGAGAATAGGAGAAGGAGGCCAAGGCCCAGGAAAGGGTGAGAACAAAAGAGACAAGGCATACCCAGATTCTGGCCACCCTCCAGGGAAGCCCTATGGCAAACCTTGAGTCCTTGAAGGAAAGGCACAAGGTAAATGCCTAACCTGTAGACAGGTGGGATATTGGGCCAGAGAGTTTCTAAACTGGCAAGTCTCCTAAAACAGCTTGCTTCAAATGCCATCATTTGGGACATTGGTCAGCACTCTGCCCTCAGGACCCAAGAGCCTCAAGGTCAAGCTCCAAGCCTTCCCTCATGATGATTCAACAAGACTGAAGGGGCCCACTTCATCCAGCCCACCTGTCACAGATAACCATCATGGGGCTGGAGCCAAGGGTGCAACTGGATGTGGCAGGTGAGTCCGAGAATTTCTTGGTTGACACAGGGACTACATACTCTGTCCTGACCTCCTACTCCAGAGCCTTCTCCTCCCAAACCTGTAACATTTGGGGTGCTACAGGAAAAACAATTACGAAAAGATTCACCCAAGCACGTCTTTGTTGCTGGTATGGACAAATATTTTCCCACAAGTTTCTGGTGATCCCTGAGTGCCCTATTCCCTATTGGGAAGAGATCTTTCCCTGCCTTCGAAATCTTGCTGCTATTGCAGTCCTGATAGAAGATGCTTTAAAACTCTCTCTTGGGGGCAAACTAACTATTTTTACCAGCCACCAAAAACTCCTGAATGTGAGATGTCATTTATGGATGTCTGATCAAAGGATCCTCAGATATCAAGCAGTGCTGATGGAAAATCCATCAGTGACTATATCCCCTAGTGACTTTCTTAACCCAGCTACCCTCCTGCCCACCCTTGAGGGCTCTCTCCCCTTTCATTCTTGCCTAGAAACTTTGGATCATTGGATAAAGTCCAGAGAGGGTTGTCAGAAGATCCTCTGACTAATTTGAGGAAATTTGGTACACTGATGGAAACAGCTTTGGCTTAGATGGAAAAAGAAGAGCTGGATACGCAGTAGTCTCCAACTCTGAGACCACTGAGGCTAGGCGTTTGCCACCAGGTACTTCAGCCCAATTGGCTGAGCGCATAGCCCTGACTTGAGCTTTAGAGCTGGGAAAAGGAAAAAGAGTAGCCATTTACACTGACTCCAAGTATGTCTTTCTGGTGCTACATGCGCATGCTGTTATTTGGAAAGAAAGAGGCCACTTGACCACCCGAGGGTCCCCAATAAAGTACGGTGATCAAATCCTTAGGCTCTTGGAGGCTGTGCATCTGCCCCCTGAGGTTTCAGTCTCCCACTGTAAAAGACACCAAAAAGGGAGCACGGAAGTGGCACAAGGGAACCAAGCAGCTGATTAGGCAGCTAAGAGAGCAGCATTACAGAACAATGACCTAGTAGGGGTTGCCACCTTAGTTCTGCAGACTAATTTGCCAGAAACTCCTTCATATACTGAAGGTGAGACTCTTAAAGCTAAGAGTGAGGGCTTTCAAGATCATACGGGGTGGGTTCCAAAAGGAGGGACTCCTTTTTCTGCCTGGGAACCTCCAGTGGAAGTTGGTTAACTCCTTACATGCCAGTACTCATTTAGGGGGAAAGGCCCTCCAAAGATTACTAGAATGGTCCTTCAGAGGAACAGGCCTCCAGACAACTATAAGGAAAGTGGTGTCCTCTTGTCCCACTTGCCAGTTAAACAGCCCCAAGGCTCTCAAAGACCCCAGCTCATCCAGTCTATCCAACGGTATGGGATCTACCAAGGAGAGTACTGGAAGATGGACTTCACCTGGATGCCAGTTTCTCAGGGGTATAAACATCTACTACTCATGATACATTCACAGGATGGATTGAAAGTTTTCCCACCCAGACTGAGAAAGCCGAGGTGGTGGTTAAAAAAAAAAAAAAAAAACTGCTCCATAAAATCATTCTGATATCTGGCCTGCCTAGGTCATTACCCAGTGATAATGGGATATCATTTATTTCTAAGGTCACCCAAGAGGTCTCTAAAGCATTGAAAGAAAGTGAAAGTGAAGTTTGCTCAGTCGTGTCTGATTCTTTGCAACCCCATGGACTATACAGTCCATGAAATTCGCCAGAATACTGAAGTGGGTAGCATTTCCCTTCTCCAGGGGACCTTCCCAACCTAGGGATCAAACCCAGGTGTCCAGAACTGCAGGCATTGGGTATTACTTATTACCTCCATTGAGCCTGGAGACCTCAGTCTTTAGGAAAAGTAGGAAGAGTCAACCAATTCTTAAAATCAGCAATAAAAAAGATAACCCAGGAGACCTCCCTGGGATGGAAGGAGGCTTTACCAATAGCTCTCCTCCACACCCATATTGCCCCTGAGGAACAGGTTGGTCTTAGTCTTTATGAGATGCTATATGCAAGACATTTCGCTTATGTCAACAACCTCTTCCCAGAGGCTCAGACCCTTTGGTCTTATACATGGTTGTTGGGCAATTCCAACAAGAAATATGCTTGTGGGGTGTCAACCAGGTCCCAAGAGATTCTAAAGAGCCACCACTATATGCCTCAGGGACTCAAGTCCTAATTAAAGTCTGGTAAGATGGGTCCCCAAAAGCTCAACTCCGCCCACATGGAAGGGTCCCTACCCTGTAATACTTTCTACCTCCACAGCAGTCAAGGTACCAGGGCATGATTCCTGGATTCACTACTCATGAGCCAAGCCCTGAAAGAAAACAGAAGAGGACACTCAATACACCTGTGAGCCCTGGGAGATCTCAGATACCTAGCCAGGACTACAAATGAGTGCCATTCTAATGAACAACCCCAAAATGAAGTTTCTAGGGATAAGATTTCTCAGGACAGCTCTAAAGAGCCAACACAGCTTGGCAGAGGCTGTACTCCAAAATAGACAGGAGGTAGATCTCCTGATCCCTGAAAAAGGAGGGACTTGAGCCATCTTGAATGAAATGTGTTGTTTCTGGGTAAATACTTCCAGCTAAGTTAAAGAAAGTCTCACAATCCTCAAGAAAACCTTTCATATCCTATAGGATCTCAAAGAATGAGGTGGAGAGTCTTCAGGGTGGGTACAATCTCTCCTTGGGGGTTCCTTCTCCTGGGAAGGGGAATAGTTGGCTAATGCCCCAACTAACCCCTGTTATCACCATATTGATACTGCTTATGATTGCTTCATATATTATCAATTATTTAACCCATTTTGTCTCTGCCCAAGTCAACAAGCTACAAAATGCAGTGCTAGTTTAACAAGGAAATATAAAACTACACCTGACCATGGAAAATATCACATGCCCTTAGATGGACTCCACTATAAGGACTCAGGCTTGAGACTAGCAAGAGGGGGAGGCCCAATGCCCCTTGCAATCCCAGATCAGCAGGAAGTAGCCAGAAAGACCTCAACACCCCTATTCCCAAAGAATTGGGCCTCCCATCTCTTGAGGGGGGGAATGTCAGGTAGTTAGAATAGGAAAAACGAGTCCAAACTGGCGGTGGCTAAAAGACAAAGAAAGAGAAAAGCCTGCGAGAATGGAGCAAAAGAAAATCCATGGACTGGAGTAAGAATTTCAGGTGAAACAAACAGGCCTCCTTCTTGGCTAGCCCAATTTGCATAGGGCAGGCTCAGCGGAGAGGAGACAAAACAAATAAAAAGAGGAAGCCAAGGCCTTTCCTTTGGGGTCCACCGCCCTCACGCCTTGAGGATGTACTTTCCTTTGCTTGGGAGATAAAACTCTGAGCTGTAATTCAGTTATAACACTAGACCACCGTTTAAAATCTTTGCAATGATGAGACAGAACTGAGGAAATTACGCACTCCCCTGACATATCATTTGAAAGTTATGAAAGGAAAATTTCCTGAGGATTATCTACAAATTTATTACCAACTCTGCTTTCCACATTAATATCAGAAAAATCTCTGAATAATAATGAGTTATTGATCCAGAAAGTGTGCATGTGGACATGTATGTTGATGAAAGTAATTTAAAAAATGCAAATTTGAAATCTGTTAGTTCTAAGTACTATTTCTCTAAGGTCTCATATTTGTAGAAACTACTTTGGCTTATCTGATAAAATAAAATAGGAAAGACTAGAGATCTCTTCAAGAAAATTAGAGATATCAAGGGAACATTTCATGCAAAGATGGGCTCAATAAAGGACAGAAATGGTATGGGCCTAACAGAAGCAGAAGATATTAAGAAGAGGTGGCAATAATACACAGAAGAACTATACAAAAAAGATCTTCATAACCCAGATAATCACAATGGTGTGATCACTCACCTAGAGCCAGACTTCCTGGAATGTGAAGCCAGGTGGGCCTTAGGAAGTATCACTATGAATTAAGCTAGTAGAAATGATGGAATTCCAGTGGAGCTCTTTCAAATCCTGAAAGATGATGCTGTGAAAGTGCTGCACTCAATATGCCAGCAAATTTGGAAAACTGAGCAGTGGCCACAGGACTGGAAAAGGTCAGTTTTCATTCCAATCCCAAAGAAAGTCAACGACTACCGCACAATTGCACTCATCTCACATGCTAGTAAGGTAATGCTCAAAATTCTCCAAGCCAGGCTCTAGTAATATGTGAACCGTGAACTTCCATGTTCAAGCTGGTTTTAGAAAAGGCAGAGGAACCAGAGATCAAATTGCCAACATCCGCTGGATAGTGGAAAAAGCAAGAGAGTTCCAGAAAAACATCTATTTCTGCTTTATTGACTATGCCCAAGCCTTTGACTCTGTGGATCACAATAAACTGTGGAAGATTCTGAAAGAGATGGGAATACCAGACCACCTGACCTGCCTCTTGAGAAACCTGTATGCAGGTCAGGAAGCAACAGTTAGAACTGGACATGGAACAACAGACTGGTTCCAAATAGGAAAAGGAGTACATCAAGGCTGTATATTGTCCCCTTGCTTATTTAATTTATATGCAGAGTACATCATGAGAAACGCTGGGCTGGAGGAAGCACAAGCTGGAATCAAGATTGCTGGGAGAAATATCAATATGCAGATGACACCACCTTATGGCAGAAAGTGAAGAAGAACTAAAGAGCCTCTTGATGAAAGTGAAAGAGGAAAGTGAAAATGTTGGCTTAAAGTGCAACATTCAGAAAACGGAGATTATGGCATCCGGTCCCATCACTTCATGGAAAATAGATGGGGAAACAGTGGAAACAGTGACAGACTTTATTCTTTGGGGCTCCAAAATCATTGCAGATGGTGATTGCGGCCATGAAATTAAAAGACTCTTACTCCTTGGAAGGAAAGTTATGACCAACCTAGACAGCATATTCGAAAGCAGAGACATTACTTTGCCAACAAAGGTCTGTCTAGTCAACGCTATGGTTTTTCCAGTAGTTATGTATGGATGTGAGAGTTGGACTATAAAGAAAGCTGAGCACAGAATTGATGCGTTTGAACTGTGGTGTTGGAGAAGACTCTGGAGAGTCCCTTGGACTGCAAGGAGATCCAACCAGTCCATCCTAAAGGAAATCAGTCCTGGGTGTTCACTAGAAGGACTGATGTTGAAGCTGAAACGCCAATATTTTGGCCATCTGATGCGAAGAGCTGACTCATTTGAAAAGACCCTGATGTTGAGAAAGATTGAAGGCAGGAGGAGAAGGGGACGACAGAGGATGAGATGGTTGGATCGCATCACCAACTCAACAGACAGGAGTTTGAGTAAACTCCGGGAGTTGGTGATGGACAGGGAGGCCTGACATGCTGTGGTTCATGGGGTTGCAAGGAGTCAGACACGACTGAACAACTGAACTGAGTTGATCTGATAAAATCCTTAAATTGTCTGCTAGCTAATGTTGTCTATAATGATACTAAAAATGAAATAGGTATGGAATCAACATTATTGATGTCACTTGGTCTGCAAGACCTACTGGAAGTTTTAACACTGAATTTTTTTTCAGGGCTAAATCTAACCAGTTTCAGTAATTTTTTAAAAACATAAATTTGTTTAGATTTTTGAAAGGAGAAGCATCCTCTTAATGGAAAGTTGTATTTTAATATAAAGATAAAACATTATGTCAATAATTTATTTCTGCAGCAGAGAATTAGAATCTTTTTAAAACCATATGTTATTGGTTGTTTTCATTATATACAATACCACATGAGCAACAGAATTGAATTAAGAAGGGAATATTGGGGCTGATACAAACTGATACAAATATCAGTTTCTCATTAACTAGGCAAAAATTAGAATAGCACTTTTTGTCACTACTGCTAGAATACATCACAGAATCTCTTTGTCTTCATGGGGAGGAACATTGACCCAGGTTGTTTCCCACTCAGAAACAGCTCTCTTCTGCTGAGTACCTTCCATTTGCTCCATAAAATCCACTCATCACCCTCTCCACTCTGCTCTGCGCTCCAGGAGGCTGATTACTATGCTTTTCATCAAATAGACCATCCCCTGTCTTCCTGCTAAATTCATTCAAAAGGAGGCCCCATGAGAGGGAAGAGGGAAGAAGGAGGGAAGGTCAGAGAATTCGCACCCACTGCTCTCTTCCTAGGGAACTGTGGCATCTCTCTCCAAAGCTTACCAGTCTTTCCAGATTCCAGTAACTTCTTGTCCTTGTTCTTTGAGGAGTCACTGCTTCTACCAACCTTATATTTAGTTTCCCTGTATCCTGCTCACATCTTTGTAAACAATCTAGTCATTAAACCGTTGAATCACCTCTCTTGGGTGAGCCCTGCCTAATTGACTGGCTTCCTCCCTCTCACCTTTGAGCACACTTTGTTAGAGTTCAAGCTGTCTGTCAAATGATCTGATAACCAAACTTAGCTTGATGTGTTAGCCAAGGCCCACATCCTTACTATTGATCCTAGAAACAGCTTAAAGTCTGAGTCACTTCCAAGGAAACCACCTTTGACCTTGTCCCCTCCATTTAGTTTCTTTCATCAGTCTATTCCTCCTTAGCTAAGTTTCCTTAAAGAATGATAAGTTTCTTGGCATTATCAAACTGACCTTTGAAATGAAGAAGGCGAGCACCTTCCATTCGTTTGGGATTTTATTTCTATAAAACAGCTCAAAGATATTGCTGTGTGCATCCCTTGAGGCACCATTGTATTCCCAGTGCTGCTCTACTTTTTCTCGGCTGCTCCTTCCTTGTCTGTGAATCTTCTCCATTTCCTGATTAGCAACAGTTGCTCCAGCATCCTGATCAGCAGCAGCGTCTGCGACCTCTGCCATCCTACTCCTCTCTGATTCCTCAATCCAGTGCACCTGACTTCCTTCGCCTCACCCCACTGAAGTCATACTGGAAGTCGTTAGTTACATGCTCAGCGGGTACTTACTGGTCCTCTCATTACATTTGACATTGACCATCTTTGCCCTATATTTAAAGCTGTCTGCTCCCTCTGCTTCTGTGACTTTCCTTTCCTTTTTCTCTAATTTCCTTCCCTTTGTTCCTCCCTTAAGGTTGAGTGTTCCTTGGGATTGACTGTTCCACCGACTATTCTCACTCTACCTGGTTTCCCTGAAGATTTTATCCATTTCCACTGCTTCAACATTCAGTTGAATATAGGTGACTCTAAAAACTCTATACCCATGGCAAGACTCCTACCTGAGTTTCAGTGAGTTTTCAACCTATATGTTCTACGAACTAGCACTATCCATGTACATCAGGCATCTCAAATTAAAGGAACCAAACCAAACCAGTGTGATGTTTCCTTTAATATAACGTGAGAGAGTCTATATAAGGTGTGAGAGAGTCTATTCTTAGGCAGGTTGATAGGAAACCTGAGGTCCCTAAGGAGGAGAAGAGTCTGGGTCTCTCAAGGAGGAGATAGGGGTCTGTAATTCTAAAGACCTTTTAGAACTAACACCACCAAAAAGATGTCCTTTTCATTATAGGGGACTGGAATGCAAAAGTAGGAAGTCAAGAAACACCTGGAGTAACAGGCAAATTTGGCCTTGGAATACGCAATGAAGCAGGGCAAAGACTAATAGACTTTTGCCAAGAAAATGCACTGGTCATAGCAAACACCCTCTTCCAACAACACAAGAAAAGATTCTACACATGGAAATCACCAGATGGTCAACACCAAAATCAGATTGATTATATTCTTTGCAGCCAAAGATGGAGAAGCTCTATACAGTCAACAAAAGCAAGACCAGGAGCTGACTGTGGCTCAGATCATGAACTCCTTATTACCAAATTCAGACTGAAACTGAAGAAAGTAGGGAAAACCTCTAGACCATTCAGGTATGACTTAAATCAAATCCCTTATGATTATACAGTGGAAGTGAGAAATAGATTTAAGGGTCTAGATCTGATAGATAGAGTGCCTGATGAACTATGG
>SJYQ01001967.1:333563-348042 GCA_006410935.1 Redunca redunca
AATGAGGACAATCTCAGAGACCTACAGGACAATGTTGACCATCCTAACATTTTAGTCATAGGCGTCCCAGAAGAAGAAGACAAAAAGAAAGAACATGAAAAAAACACTTGAGGAGATAATAGTTGAAAACATCCCTAAAACAGAGAAGGAAATAATCACCCAAGTCCAAGAAAACCAGAGAGTCCCAAACAGGATAAACCCAAGGCAAAACACCCCAAGACACATATTAATCAAATTAACAAAGATCAAACACAAAGAACAAATATTAAAAGCAGCAAGGAAAAAAACAACAAATAACACACAAGGGGATTCCCATAAGGATAACAACTGATCTTTCAATAGAAACTCTTCAGGCCAGGAGGGAATGGCAGGACATACTTAAAGTGATGAACACAAATAACCTACAGCCCAGATTACTGTACCCAGCAAGGATCTCATTCAAATATGAAGGAGAAATCAAAAGCTTTCCAGACAAGCAAAAGCTGAGAGAATTCAGCACCACCAAACCAGCTCTCCAACAAATGCTAAAGGATCTTCTCTAGACAGGAAACACAAAAAGGATGTATAAACTTGAACCCAAAACAATAAAGTAAATGGCAACAGGATCATACTTATCAATAATTACCTTAAACGTAAATGGGTTGAGTGCCCCAACCAAAAGACAAAGACTGGCTGACTGGTTACAAAAACAAGACCCCTATATATGTTGTCTACAAGAGACCCACCTCAAAACAGGGGACAGATACAGACTGAAAGTGAAGGGCTGGAAAAAGATATTCCATGCAAATAGAGACCAAAAGAAATCAGGAGTAGCAATACTCATATCAGATAAAATAGACTTTAAAACAAAGGCTGTGAAAAGAGACGAAGAAGGACACTACATAATGATCAAAGGATCAATCCAAGAAGAAGATATAACAATTATAAATATATATGCACCCAACATAGGAGCACCGCAATATGTAAGACAAATGCTAACAAGTATGAAAGGGGAAATTAACAATAACACAATAATAGTGGGAGACTTTATTACCCCACTCACACCTATGGACAGATCAACTAAACAGAAAATTAACAAGGAAACACAAACTTTAAATGATACTATAGACCAGTTAGACCTAATTGATATCTATAGGACATTTCACCCCAAAACAATGAATTTCACCCTTTTCTTTTCACACGGAACCTTCTCCAGGATAGATCACATCCTGGGCCATAAATCTAGGCTTGGTAAATTCAAAAAAATTGAAATCATTCTAAGCATCTTTTTGGACCACAATGCAGTAAAATTAGACCTCAATTACAAAAGAAAAACTATTAAAAATTCAAACGTATGGAGGCTGAACAACACACCTCTGAATAACCAACAAATCACAGAAGAAATCAAAAAAGAAATCAAATTATGCATAGAAACGAATGAAAATGAAAACACAACAGCCCAAAACCTGTGGGACACTGTAAAAGCAGTGCTGAGGGGAAAGTTCGTAGTGATACAGGCATACCTCAAGAAACAAGAAAAAAGTCAAATAAATAACCTAACTACACCTAAAGCAACTAGAAAAGGAAGAAATGAAGAACCCCAGGGTTAGCAGAAGGAAAGAAATCTTAAAAATTAGGGCAGAAATAAATGCAAAAGAAACAAAAGAGACCATAGCAAAAATCAACAAAGCCAAAAGCTGGTTCTCTGAAAGAATAAATAAAATTGACAAACCATTAGCCAGACTCATCAAGAAACAAAGGGAGAAAAATCAAATCAATAAAATTAGAAATGAAAATGGAGATCACAACAGACAACACAGAAATACAAAGGATCATAAAAGTCTACCATCAGCAGTTATATGCCAATAAAATGGACAAGGTGGAAGAAATGGACAAATTCTTAGAAAAGTACAACTTTCCAAAACTAAACCATTTGTGATTAATATCTACAATTAATATCTACAATCAGTTGACTAAGTAGAGGAGATTATTTTCTATAATCTGGATAGGTCTGATCCAGTCAGCTGAAAGGCCCTAATGTAAGCAGATAAATTGGGGGATCCCTGAAGAAGAAGAATCAGGAATGATTTTCTTGACAAAGAGAAATCATTTTGGCCTAAACCATTTTGCGATCTAAGCCAGGGACAGTGCTTGCCTTTGAACAAGTCTCAATCGTTTAATGACCTTAGGGAATATAGGAATAACAAAGGAATACAGGAACAGAGAAAAGGAAGAGTACAGTCATAAAGCAGAGTCCTCCTCAAGGAACACAGTACATAATATATCTTTGACTTCTGCAGGAACTAAGACTCCCATCAAGGTGGAGGATGGGAGGATGATATTGACCCTCCTGACTTCAGTCAAGTCAAGCTCGGACTCTGTCAATCTTTGCCACAATCCTATGCTGAATTCTCTTTTTGCTCAAGCCCTGTTATGAATATGCATGTACCTTTCACTTAAAACACCCCCAATTTTGCAGTTCAGGGAGACACTGCTTTGGGAAAGATCCTCAGTGTTCTCCTTACTTTGTGCAAGTAATAAACCTTTCCTTCTCCTGATCATTGGCTTGACTGTGTCTGTTAGCTCAGAACACAACAAGAGGTGAAGCCAATTTGGGGGTAACACTAAGAGCAGAATTGAGGTTTCTCTGAGAAAGAAGAAATTCTCCCTGTAGATCGTCAATGTCGTTTTCTGCCTGAGAGTTTCCAGTCTGCCTTCTGAAGGCCTGTTCTATGGCATTTCAGACTTGTCTGGACAGCTCTCACAATTGCATAAACCAATGCCTTGCAATAAATCTTCCCCTTTCCTGCTCACTCTACACCCTCTACACTTAGACACCACATTTGAAAATAAATCTTTACTCATAAATTTAACTCCTCCTTTCAAGTTGACACCCTTAGTTAGCTTTCTTCATCTCTTGTTTTGACTGTAGCAACAGCATCTTAACTGAAATAAATCCCTGCTTCAAGTTTTCCCCCTCCAACCTGAGCATTCAGATTGTCCTAAAAGGAACTTTTTAAAATGCAAGATTTATTCTATTTCTCTTCTGTTTATAATACTTCACTGTTCTCACCAGGAACAGGATGAAGCCCAAGCTTCTCAGTAGGAAACATATATCCACTCAAGACCTAGTCTCCGCTGCTGCTGCTGCTGCTGCTGCCGCCACTTCAGTCGTGTCTGACTCTGTGCAACCCCATAGACAGCAGCCCATCAGGCTCCACCGTCCCTGGGATTCTCCAGTCAAGAACACTGGAGTGGGTTGCCATTTCCTTCTCCAATGCATGAAAGTGAAAACTGAAAGTGAAGTCACTGAGTGTGTCCAACTCTCAGTGACCCCATGGACTGCAGCCCACCACAAGCTAATTCCTCTCACTCCCATCCCCATTGCTTAAGCAACCTGAACAGGGTACCTCATGCTCTCGCCTTTATGCATTCTGTCCCCTTGATTGAATGTTTGCTCACTCTTCTTGTAAGCTGTTTGAAAAATTCTTTTTTATTCTTTAAATCCTAGCCTGGAGAACAAGATGGCAGAGGAATAGGTGGATGTGGAGTGCACCTCTCTCCACGGCTACATCAGGAATACACCTTCTGACATAGCAGTCCAGACAGAATGTTGTAGCCACGCGTTCTGGGAGACAAACTCATTCAGAAGCACAATGCAGATAGTGGAGTGCTATTACACCAGCGGGTCCAATGCAGAGTATCCTCTTAGCCAAGGAGCCTGACCAGTTTTTCTGAAAACCTTATATACCCTAAGTGTACGTGCCCAAACCCACCTCCCCCAATTCCCTGAAACTAGTCTGAACAAAGGAAAAGAAAGATACAATCAAAGTTAACCCGTGATTCATATAACTTAACCCTAGGTAGTTAACACTGGACAATTATCAAAAGGCCTGTGGTCATACCCCAATAAGCATAATAGAATTTATGATTCTATTCAGTTACACAGATAATTAGGGTATTCTTTAGGCAAAAGAGAGTCTAGGTACGAGCCCTGGAGCTCTTCCATCCAAGGGGCTTGGTTTTCCAGTAGGTATGTCATTTCCATAGATACTGGGCCTATAGCTCAAAGTCCACAGTCCGGCCTATAGCTCAAAGTCCACAGTCCGGCCCAAGATGAAGTCCTGCTTTCAAAATGGAGCCTGTTCTGTCTGTTTCCTCCTTCACTCCCCCTTCTTGATGCTCTTAACTAATAGTATGAGCATCATTCATCAGGATATATTGCACCCTGACTCTCCAACCTCCAATTTGGGAGAACAACGTCAATCTTTGGGTTACAAAGTTCATGATACATTGTAAAATAACGGGTCCACAAAGCAGAACTATCAAGGCAACTATCAGTTCAGTTTAGTTCAGTTCAGTCGCTCAGTGGTGTCCTACTCTTTGCGACTCCATGAATCACAGCACGTCAGGCCTCCCTGTCCATCTCCAACTTGCGGAGTTCACTCAAACTCATGTCCACCGAGTTGGTGATGCCATCCAACCATCTCATCCTCTGTCGTCCACTTCTCCTCCTGCCCCCAATCCCTCCCAATGTCACTTTTCCAATGAGTCAACTCTTCACATGACGTGGCCAAAGTATTGGAGTTTCAGCTTTAGCATCAATCCTCCCAATGAACACCCTGGACTGATCACCTTTAAAATGGACTGGTTGGATCTCCTTGCAGTCCAAGGGACTCTCAAGAATCTTCTCCAATGCCAGAGTTCAAACGCATCAATTCCTTAGCACTCAGCTTTCTTCACAGTCCAACTCTCACATCCATACATGACTACTGGAAAAACCATAGCCTTGACTAGATGGACCTTAGTCGGTAAAGTAATGTCTCTGCTTTTGAATATGCTATCTAGGTTGGTCATAACTTTCCTTCCAAGGAGTAAACGTCTTTTAATTTCATGGCTGCAATCACCATCTGCAGTGATTTTAGAGCCCAGAAAAATAAAGTCTGACACTGTTTCCACTGTGTCCCCATCTATTTCCCATGAACTGATGGGACCAGATGCCATGATCTTAGTTTTCTGACTGTAGCACTTTAAGCCAACATTTTCACTCTCCACTTTCACTTTCATCAAGAGGCTTTTTAGTTTCTCTTCACTTTCTGCCATAAGGGTGGTGTCATCTGTATATCTGAGGTTATTGATGTTTCTCCCGGCAATCTTGATTCCAGCTTGTGCTTCTTCCAGCCCAGTGTATCTCTTGATGTACTCTGCATATAAGTTAAATAAGCAGGTGACAATATACAGCCCTGACGTACTACTTTTCCTATTTGGAACCAGTCTGTTGTTCCATGTCCAGTTCTAACTGTTGCTTCCTGACTTGCATATAGGTTTCTCAAGAGGCAGGTCAGGTGGTCTGGTATTTCCATCTCTTTCAGAATTTTTCACAGTTTATTGTGATCCACACAGTCAAAGGCTTTGGCATAGTCAAGAAAGCAGAAACAGATGTTCTTCTGGAAGTCTCTTGCTTTTTCCACGATCCAGTGGACGTTGTCCATTTGATCTCTGGTTCCTCTGCCTTGTCTAAAACCAGCTTGAACATCTGGAAGTTCACAGTTCACATATTGCTGAAGCCTGGCTTGGAGAATTTTAAGCATTACTTTACTAGCGTGTGAGATGAGTGCAATTGTGCGGTAGTTGGAGCATTCTTTGGCCTTGCCTTTCTTTGGGATTGGAATGAAAACTGACCTTTTCCAGTCCTGTAGCCACTGCTCAGTTTTCCAAATTTGCTGGCATATTGAGTGCAGCACTTTCATAGCATCATCTTTCAGGATTTGAAATAGCTCCACTGGAATTCCATCACCTCCACTAGCTTTGTTCATAGTGATGCTTTCTAAGGCCCACTTGACTTCACATTCCAGGATGTCTGGCTCCGGATGAGCGATCACATCATCATGATTGTCTGGGTCGTGAAGATCTTTTTTGTACAGTTCTTCCGTGTATTCTTGCCACCTCTTCTCAATATCTTCTGCTTCTCTTAGGTCCAGACCATTTCTGTCCTTTATCGAGCACATCTTTGCATGAAATCTTCCCTTGGTATCTCTAATTTTCTTGAAGAGATCTCTAGTCTTTCCCATTCTGTTGTTTTCCTCTATTTCTTTGCAATGATCGCTGAGGAAAGCTTTCTTGTCTCTCCTTGCTATTCTTTGGAATTCTGCATTCAGATGCTTATATCTTTCCTTTTCTCCTGTGCTTTTCGCCTCTCTTCTTTTCACAGGTATTTGTAAGGCCTCCCCAGACAGCCATTTTGCTTTTTCGCATTTCTTTTCCATGGGGGTGGTCTTGATCCCTGTCTCCTGTACAGTGTCACAAACCTCAGTCCATAGTTCATTAGGCACTCTATCAGATCTAGGCACTTAAATCTATTTCTCACTTCCACTGTATAATCATAAGGGATTTGATTTAGGTCATACCTGAATGGTCTAGTGGTTTCCCCTACTTTCTTCAATTTCAGTCTGAATTTGGCAATAGGGAGTTCATGATCTGAGTCACAGTCAGCTCCCGGTCTTGTTTTTGTTGACTGTATAGAGCTTCTCTATCTTTGGCTGCAAAGAATATAATCAATCTGATTTTGGTGTTGACCATCTGGTGATGTCCATGTGTAGAGTCTTCTCTTGTGTTGTTGCTGTAAAGAGCAATATTTTATAGGAACTTGGATTGTTAGGTCTGTGAATCAAGGCAAATTGGAAATCGTCAAACAGGAGATGGCAAGAGTGAACGTCAACATTCTAGGAATCAGTGAACTAAAATGGACTGGAATGGGTGAATTTGACTCAGATGACCATTATATCTACTACTGTGGGCAGGAATCCCTTAGAAGAAATGGAGTAGCCTTCCATGGTCAGCAAAAGAGTCTTAAATACAGTATTTGGATGCAATCTCAAAAATGACAGAATGATCTCTGTTCATTTCCAAGGCAAACCATTCAATATCATGGTGATCCAAGCCTATGCCCCAACCAGTAATGCTGAAGAAGCTGAATTTGAAAGGTTCTATGAAGACCTACCAGACCTTTTAGAACTAACACCCAAAAAAGATGTCCTTTTCATTATAGGGGACTGGAATGCAAAAGTAGGAAGTCAAGTAACACCTGGAGTAACAGGCAAATTTGGCCTTGGAGTACAGAATGAAGCAGGGCAAAAGCTAATAGAGTTTTGCCAAGAGAACGCACTGGTCATAGCAGACACCCTCTTCCAACAACACAAAACAACTATAACAATGGTAAATATAGTTTTCCAGTAATCACCCTTCACCCAAGATAGGACCGAAGTCCAAAAAGGATTATCATCACACATAACTTTTACCTGACTTTTCATATCATCTAGGGTGGCTGATATATAGCCAGATAGATCAGGAATATATACACAACATTCAGCGTTAATTATAGCACAGGTCCCTCTTTGTACTGAAACTATGGTTAGTCTCAAGATGATAGCAGCAGTCTCAAGTCCTTGTAGCAGCAGTTGATTGTAGAGCTTCATGTCTTTTTCTTCCTTAAGATGATCTTGGTTTCACAGGGTTTCAATGAGGTCCTTTGGTGTAGTGCACTTGGCGTCCTCCAGGTCTGCATGGTATGCTCTCTTCACCCTCATATGATCCAGGGAGTGACACCTGCAACTTTAACTGCAGTAGGGCTGGTTAGAACAACAGTATATGGACCCTTCCAATGTGGGGCCAAGGAGTCATGTTTCCAGTCCTTGACCACACCTGATCCCCGGGCACAAATTCGTGAATCTGTTCCCCAAGGAGGAATGGTACCCTTTCTTGTACAAACTTTGTTACCTGATTTATTACCTTACCCAGTTGTTCCATCTGCTGTGAAATCTCATCTCCCCTTACCTGAGGCAAATTTGTGGACACCTGTTTTATTATGGGAGGGGGCCTCCCATACACAATGTTGTATGAAAAAGAGCCATAGGACTGTGGGGTCATCCTGAGTCTGAGCAGAGCCATTGGAAACAAGTTCACCCACGAACAGTCAGTCTCTAAGATCCACTTGGAGAGTGTCTCTTTAAGTGTCCAGTTGGTTCCTTCCACCATCCCAGAACTCTGGGGCCTATACGATGTATGTAATTTCCACTTGATGTTTAAAGTTTTGCTTACTTGTTATGCTAAATCCGCTACAAAAGTCAGGCCATTGTCTGATCCAATGCTGGCAGGAAATCCAAACTGGGAACTATCTCCCTAAGCAGGCACTGGGCTACTTTTGATGCTCTTTCAGTCCGGCTAGGAAAAGCTTCTACCCACCCCAAGAATGTACATACTAAGACTAGCAGGTAATGGTAGTGTCAGTGAGGTTTAATTTCAGTGAAGTCCACTTCTAGGTGTTTAAAGGGCAGCGTGCCTTTTACTTGAATACCTGGAAGTTTTCAGTCTGTGCCAAGAGGCAGTATTGACCTGTGAGCAGGCAGTGCAGTTCTGAGATTTTGTCCTGCATAGGGAAGAGAGGCAGGGAACCAAGAAATATTTTCAAATTAGCTCTTCCAGTTTATCATGGCCTAGATGGGTTGCTTGGTGTGTTTGGCTTACCAGAGTGGGTGCCAGCTGGCACCGATAATTTGCCACTTAGCAATTCCCACCATTCCTTTTCAGTCTTGATGTCCCCTTCTGCTTTAGCTAGTTGGTTTTAGGCTTCAGTGTATTTCGGAGAGTCTAGCATTAGCTCAGGTAGCTCCGCCAATATGAGAGCTTTAACAGGGACTCCACTTGTCACCCCCAAGCCATCAGCTGCTTGTTTAGCAGTCTTCCTGCCACTCTGTTCCCTGAGCCCGGGGGGTGTCCTCTTTTTGACGTCCTCAGCAGTGTATGACTGCAACCCTTTCTGATTCCCAGGCAGCATCTAATAGGGTCTTAATTTCTTCCTTATTTTTAAAATCTTTTTCACTAGCTGTCAAAGGCCTCTCTCCTTATACAGAGCCCTGTAGTGTGGCAAAAGCATACCTGAAGTCTGTGTAAATGTTTGTCTTCTTACCTTTTGACAGCTGGAGGGCCTGGATTAGAGCATATAGTTCAGCCTGTTGAGCAGACCACTGTGATGGCAGAGAGCTAGCCTCAACGATGGTTTCTTCCATGACTACTGCATATCCCAACAGTTATTGTCCTTGTTTCACCAGGCTGATGCCATTGGTGTACAGGATCAAATCTGGGTCCAGGATTGGCTGGTCTCCCAAGTCATGTCTGCTAGCATATTTCATTGCAATCATGTGAGGGCCCACCTTCTCCCACGAGAAAGAGAGTGGCCAGATTCAGGGCCTGACAAGGCTCAGTAGTAACATGGGGGTTCTCACATAACAGTCCCTGGTATTGAGTAATCTGGGATGTTGACAGCCATTTATGGGAGCCCCTTCACAGGAGAGTGTTGACCTCATGTGAGACTTTTATGAAAAAATCTTGGCTCAAAGTCAGCTTGGTTGCCTCCCAGACCAGTAAGGTAACTGCAGCAACTGTCCATAAGCATCCCAGCCATCCAGTGGCAACACTGTCCAGCTTATTAGAGATAAATCACTGGTCTGTCCCATGTCCCCATAATCTGGGACAACACTCCCATAGCCACCTTGTCCTTTTCAGTCACATAAAGAGTAAATGGCTTAGCAAGGTCTGGCAGGCCCAAGGCGGGTGCTGACGTAATTGTACCCAGTTTGAGTTCTATTACCAGTGGGACTTGTTCTCAGGGAATTGTTGAGTTAACTCTCTCTCTTGATTGTTTAGCCTGTCCGGCTTCCTTTCCGGGAGATTGTGCAACCTCCATTCATATTGAGGGGTTACTGAGAGGAAGCGTAAATAGGTGGTTGAGCCCACTCAAACAGTGGGTCTTTCATAGGGAGAAAGGTCACTTGTGCCCCCAATTTTGACAACAAGTCTCTTCCTAACAGGTACTGGCCATTCAGGGATGTATAAAAATTCATGAGTCACTTGGTGTCCCCCCATCTGACATTTTCAGGGTAGGCTAGAGACACAAAGACTACATTTATCACCATCTAAGAACCAGCAGCCTCTGGCTGGGTCTATTGGCATATAAAGTCTATAGGCCTCGCACAATCTTTCGCAGAACTCAGAGGGTGATTTGCTTTCCCTTTGAATCACTTCGGAGGGTTTTGTGATACTCATAGCTTTTTCAGGCCCCCCTCTTGAGACCTTGTAGAATAGCTGCCCAATATCTCTCCAGGTGGCCCCTCCCTTCCTCTGTGTTACAGTCCCAACTGGGCCTCTTATCAGGGGTGGCTAGTTCTGCCCACTGCTGCGGGTTTGCAGTACCCTCAGGTGCCATTACTCTTGACCATTTTCTGGCCTCAGTTAGGATCCTGTGTCTGTCCTCCGTGCTGAAGAGGGAGACTAGTAGTTGGATTATGTCATCCTATGTAGGGCAGTGGGTTCAAAAAACAGTCTCCATTAGCCTAATCATGGCTTGTGGCTCCCCTGAGTATGGTGGAGCATGTGTCTGCCAGTTTAATATATCAGTAGAGGAAAATGGCTGGTAATAATAGGCTACAGGGGCGATGATAGTGTCCCATGAGTCCTGAACTGGAGGCTGTTGTAGCTCTCTGAGGGGCATCTGTAGTGGGGTTCGTTCCCCCTTTTCCTTGGCAGAGCACAGCCTCTGTCTAATTGCTGTTTTCTTCCCCCTTCCCATCAGTACTCACCAGGAGAGGTGGATACAATCTAGGAGGTCCAGCTGAGGTGGGATTCTGGGGGCGTTGACCAGAGGTCTCCATTGCTGGGATTGGATCCTGCCCAAAAGGTGGCTCTATGTACTCCAGGAGAGCTGGTGGAAGAGCAGTGGCTGTTGCAGGAGTTTCACCTGGCCCTGGATTGGGCATTAAGGCGGCCTCCTGTCCTGGTGGAGTACTGGGAGGCAGGTGTGTCATTATCCAATATGGGGGAAGGGTCAGGTCATCCCCGTCCAAATCCTGTAGTATTTCCTTTTTTTATCATCAGTCAATTTTTGTGCTCTTAATATTTTTCCCTTTCCCTTCTGGATACAGAACCTTGTCCAAGTAGGAGGGTCTTGAGCTAACCCTAGCCATGAATCAATATTATGGATATTGATCCAGGTGTCCTGGCTCTCCCGTGACTACTATATAGGCTGTTTCCACTATGTTTAAGTTCATGGTGTTCTCTGGTAGCCATCCTACTCCCATAGGGGGCCATTTGACCTCACAGAGTATGTGGAGGCGATTAGGCTTCATCTTCACCCCGCAGTCTCCTCCAAATCCCTTCTTTAAAATTTTAATCATGCACTCCAATACAGTTGCCTTGGATTCACTTCCCCCATCTCGCTTACCTTCTCAGGCCTTCTACTTTTCCTTTTTGTTCTGTCTGTGAAGTTCTTAGTACCCTATGTACTTCTGATATTTCCAATAAATGACATTTAAATTGCCATTTTGCCTCCTTCCTAATTGGGGTGAGAAGAGCCTTACCTGCCAGATCCCAGAGGGAGAAGGGGGATCAGTGTGTCTTCACCTGCCGGTCAGCACAGCCATACCAGAACACCACGTGATCCAAGACTGCTTCTCCCTTAACTTTCAAAGTCCATTCTGCCTTGGTGGGCTTGATCAGGTGCAGATGAAAATACAGATGGGTTAAATATCCCACGTCCCAGACCATCTCCAGAAAAGCCAATTGGTACTCACTTATGTATCTCCCTCCTTCTAGCCTGACAATTTCGAGGGGGTCAAGAATTTCATAGCAGATGGGACACCTCCTTGGGGAGGGCAGAATACAAGCACACAAAAACCAAGTTTCTTCTCCTAAAAATCCCCTGGCAATTGCTTGGTAATAATTTTCCCCAAGACTGCATGGACACCACCTCCTAAGTGACCTTCACAAATTTCCTTCCTAAGCCCTAACACGCTTGTCAACCTGTGTACCAAGCAATTGTTGCCACCTGCCTATTCCAGGCTCCTGTGGGTCTGTGCCCCTTCTAATCCCTCCCAGGGGAGTGATTAGGCGCCCTCATCCACCCTGCCGGGTGGGTTCCTCCTCACCTGAGTGCTCAGTTCCCCTGCTGCTGTCCACTACCTGCTAACACAAAAGGTCCAGACATTGAGAAGCAGAATCCTTCTAGAAGAGCGAGGCTCCTTCCCCCCTCTAGAAGATTCGAGCTGCAAGACCATGGAGTAGTCCCAAATGGGACTTGTCTCCTCAAAGTGAGGAGCTTCCTGGCCAATGCACCCATTGTAGCCACGCATTCTGGGAAACAAACTCATTCAGAAGGACAATGCAGACAGTGGAGTACAGTTTATTACACCAGTGGGCCCAAGGCAGAGTCTCCTCTTAGCCAAGAACCCTGACCAGTTTTTCTGAAAACCTTATATACCCTAAGTGTACGTGCCCAAATCCACCTCCCCAAATTCCCTGAAACTAGTCTGGACAAAGGAAAAGAAAGATACAATCAAAGTTAACCTGTGATTCATATGACAAGGACATCACCAGATGGTCAACACCGAAATCAGATTGATTACATTCTTTGCAGCCAAAGATGGAGAAGCTCTAAACAGTCAGCAAAAACAAGACTGGGAGCTGACTGTGGCTCAGATCATGAACTCCCTATTGCCAAATTCAGACTGAAATTGAAGAAAGTAGGGAAAACCGCTAGACCATTCAGGTATGACCTAAATCAAATCCCTTGTGATTATACAGTGGAAGTGAGAAATAGATTTAAGGGCCTAGATCTGATAGATAGAGTGCCTGATGAACTATGGAATGAGTTTCGTGACACTGTACAGGAGACAGGGATCAAGACCACCCCCATGGAAAAGAAATGCAAAAAAGCAAAATGGCTGTCTGGGGAGGACTTACAAATAGCTGTGAAAAGAAGAGAGGTGAAAAGCACAGGAGAAAAGGAAAGATATAAGCATCTGAATGCAGAGTTCCAAAGAATAGCAAGAAGAGATAAGAAAGCCTTCCTCAGCAATCAATGCAAAGAAATAGAGGAAAACAACAGAATGAGAAAGACTAGAGATCTCTTCAAGAAAATTAGAGATACCAAGGGAACATTTCATGCAAAGATGGGCTTGATAAAGGACAGAAATGGTCTGGNCTGGTCCCATCACTTCATGGGAAATAGATGGGGAAACAGTAGAAACAGTGTCAGACTTTATTTTGGGGGGCTCCAAAATCACTGCAGATGGTGACTGCAGCCATTAAATTAAAAGACCTTACTCCTTGGAAGAAAAGTTATGACCAACCTAGATAGTATATTCAAAAGCAGAGACATTACTTTGCCGACTATGGTCTGTATAGTCAAGGCTATGGTTTTTCCTGTGGTCATGTATGGATGTGAGAGTTGGACTGTGAAGAAGGCTGAGTGCCAAAGAATTGATGCGTTTGAACTATGGTGTTGGAGAAGACTCTTGAGAGTCCCTTGGACTGCAAGGAGATCCAACCAGTCCATTCTGAAGGAGATCAACCCTAGGATTTCTTTGGAAGGAATGATGCTAGAGCTGAAGCTCCAGTACTTTGAATACCTCATGCAAAGAGTTGACTCACTGGAAAAGACTCTGATGCTGGGAGAGATTGGGGGCAGGAGAAGAGGATGACCCAGGATGAGATGGCTGGATGACATTACTGACTCTATGGATGTGAGTCTGAGTGAACTCTGGGAGATGGTGATGGACAGGGAGCCCTGGTGTGCTGCAATTCATGGGGTCGCAAAGAGTTGGACACGACTGAGTGACTGAACTGAACTGAACTGAACCCTAGGTAGTTAACACTGGACAATTATCAAAAGGCCTGTTGTCATACCCCAATAAGAATTTATGATTCTATTCAGTTACACAGATATTTAGGATATTCTTCTGGCAACAGAGAGTCTAGGTATGAGCCCTGGGGCTCTTCCATCCAGAGGGCCTGGTTTTCCAGTTGATATATCATTTCCATAGATACCGGGCATATAGCTCAAAGTCCACAGTCTGGCCCAAGCTGGAGTCCTGCTTTCAAAATGGAACCTGTTCTATCTGTTTCCTCCTTCAAGAACACCAGCTGAGAGCAGACAGGAGTACGTGACCAACAGAAAAGAATATATAGAACCACACAAAGTTCAGTTCAGTTCAGTTCACTTGCTCAGTCGTGTCTGACTTTTTGCGACCCCATGAATCGCAGCACGCCGGGCCTCCCTGTACATCACCAACTCCCGGAATTCACTCAGACTCACGTCCATCGAGTCAGTGATGCCATCCAGCCATCTCATCCTCTGTCGTCCCCTTCTCCTTCTGCCCCCAGTCCCTCCCAGCATCAGAGTCTTTTCCAGTGAGTCAACTCTTCTCATGAGGTGGCCAAAGTACTGGAGTTTCAGCTTCAGCATCAATCCCTCCAAAGAACACCCAGGACTGATCTTCAGAATGGACTGGTTGGATCTCCTTGCAGTCCAAGGGACTCTCAAGAGTCTTCTCCAACACCACAGTTCAAAAGCATCAATTCTTCAGTGCTCAGCTTTCTTCACAGTCCAACTCTCACATCCATACATGACCACTGGAAAAACCATAGCCTTGACTAGACGGACCTTTGT
>SJYQ01001967.1:348076-367150 GCA_006410935.1 Redunca redunca
GGCAAAGTAATGTCTCTGCTTTTGAATATGCTGTCTAGGTTGGTCATAACTTTTCTTCCAAGGAGTAAGCATCTTTTAATTTCATGGCTGCAATCACCATCTGCAGTGATTTTGGAGCCCCCAAACACAGAGCTGACACTGTTTCCACTGTTTCCCCATCTATTTCCCATGAAGTGATGGGACCAGATGCCATGATCTTTGTTTTCTAAACGTTGAGCTTTAAGCCAACTTTTTCACTCTTTTCTTTCACTTTCATCAAGAGGCTTTTTAGTTCCTCTTCACTTTCTGCCATAAGGGTGGTGTCATGTGCATATCTGAGGTTATTGATATTTCTCCCAGCAATCTTGATTCCAGCTTGTGCTTCTTCCAGCCCAGCGTTTCTTATATTGTACTCTGCATATAACCCTAGGGAGTCTCAAATAGTGAGAACTCCCACATAGGAAACCACTTGAATACAAGACCTGGCATCACCCAACTACCAGTTGCACCGTGTGCAGGAAGCCTCATCCAAAGTTCAAACAAAACAAAAATACAAACCCAGTCATCAGCAGACAGGATTAACAACTCACTCAGCCTTCCCCATCAGAGGAAAAACAAACAAAAAGCTCAGCATAAATCTCACCCTATACAAAGCTTACACAAACCATTACACCAATCTTAGAAGGGCAGAAACCAAAAGGAAGAAAGAATACAACCTTGAAGCCTGGGAAAAGGAGATCTCAAAACATAATACATTAAAAAATAATAATGAAAAGCATAGAAATATTGCACAAATGAAGGAACAAACTAGACACACAGAGGTCAGAATAAATGAAGAGAAAATAAGCAAACTACCTGAAAAAGAATTTAGAAAAATAATAGTAAAGATGACCAAATATCTTGAATACAGAATGGAAAAAATGCAAGAATCAATTAACAAAGAACTAGAAAAATAAAAAAATAAACATACAGAGATAAACAACACCATTATTGAAATTAAAAATACTCTAGAAGGAACCAATAGCAGAATATCTGAAGCAGAAAGATGAATCAGTGAGCTGGTAGATAAAATGGTGGAAATAACTGCTGAAGAGTAGAATAAAGTAAAAAGAATGAAAAGAACTGAAGATAATCTCAGAGGCCTCTGGGACAATACTAAATGCAACAACATTCAGATTATAGGGGTCCCAGAAGAAGAGAAAAAGAAAGGGTATGAGAAAATTTTTGAGGAGATTATAGTTGAAAATTTCCCCAATATGGAAAAGGAAGTGGTCATTCAAGTCCAAGAGGCACAAAGAGTTCCATACAGTATAAACCGGAGGAAAAACATACCAAGACACAGACTAATCAAACTAACAAAGATTAAACACAGAGAAAAAATATTAAAAGCAGCAAGGGAAAAGAAACAAGTAACATACAAGGGAAACCCCATACCTTTAATAGCTGATCTTTCAGCAGAAACTCAGCAGGCCAGAAAGGAATGGCAGGATATATTTAAAGTACTAAAAGGGAAAAGTTTACAACCAAGATACTCTATCCAGCAAGGATCTCATTCAAAACTGAGGGAGAGATCAAAAGCTTTACAGACAAGCAAAAGTTAAGAGAATTCAGTACCACCAAACCAGCTTTACAACAAATGTGAAGGGACTTATAAAGGTAGGAAGAATCAATATTGTGAAAATGAGTATGCTACCAAATGCAACCTGCAGATTCAATGTGATCCTTATTAAATTACCAATGGGAATTTTCACATCACTAGAACAACAAATTTCACAGTTCATATGGAAACACAAAAGACCCCGAATAGCCAAAGCAATCTTGAGAAAGAAGAATGGAATGGGAGGAATCAACCTTCTTGACTTCAGATTATACTACAAAGCTACAGTCCTCAGGACAGTATGGTACTGGCACAAAAACAGAAATGTAGATTAATGTAACAAGATAGAAAGCCCAGAAATAAATCCATGCACCTATAGGTACCTTATTTTTGACAAAGGAGGCAAGACTATACAATGGGGCAAAATTATCCTTCAATTAAAAAATTAATTAAAAAAATACTAGCCCAACATCACCATCTTCTGGAATCCTTACCAAACCTCAATGAATACTTTTCTTTAAAAAAAAATTATTTTTTAATTGAAGGACAATTGCTTTATAGAATTCTGTTGTTTTCAGTGAAACCTAAACGTGAATCAGCCATAGACATACATATGTCCCCTGCATCTTGAAACTCCCTCCCATCTCTCCCCATCCCACCCCTCTAGGTTGATACAGAGCTCCTCTTTGGGTTCCATGAGACATAGCAAATTCCCATTGGCTATCTATTTTACATATGGTACTGTAAGTTTCCATGTTACTCACTCCATACAGTTCACCCTCTCCTCCCCTCTCCCCATGTACATAAGTCATTTCTCTATGTCTGTTTCTCCACTGCTGACCTGAAAATAAATTCTTCAGTACCATTTTTCTAAATTCCTTATATATGCATTAGTATATGATATTTATCTTTCTCCTTCTGACTTACTTCACTCTGTATAATAGGCTCTAGGTTGATACACCTCATTAGAACAGACTTAAATGCATTCCTTTTTATGGCTGAGTAGTACTCCATTGTATACCTATACCACAGCTTCTTTATCCATTCATCTGTCAGTGGACATCGGGTTGCTTCCACGTTCTAGCTATTGTAAATATTGCTGCAATGAACAATGGAGTACATATGTCTTTTTCAATTTTGCTTTGCTCAGGGCATATGCCTAGGAGTGGGATTGCTGGGTCATACAGTGGTTTTATTCCTAGTTTTATATGGAATCTCCGTACGATCTTCCATAATGGCTGTACCAATTTGCATTCCCACAATAGTGCAAGAGCATTCCCTTTCCTCCACACCCTCTGCAGCATTTATTGCTTGTAGACATTTTGATGATGGCCATTCTGACTGGTACAGACTTCCCTGTAGCTCAAAAGGTAAAGAATCTTCCAGACCAGGGTTCAATCCCTGGGTTGGAAAGTTCCTCTGGAGAAGGGAATGGCAATCCACTCCAGTATTCTTGCCTGGAGAATTTCATGGACAGAGAAGTCTCGTGGGCTACAGTCTGTGGGGTCGCAAAAAGCCAGACACGACTGAGTGACTAACACACACACAAAGCATTCTGACTGGTGTGGGGTGATATCTCATTGTAGTTTTTATTTGCAGGGGCAGGAGGAGAAGGGGACAACAGAGGATGAGATGGCTGGATGGGATCACCAACTTGATGGACATGAGTTTGAGTGAACTCCGGGAGTTGGTGATGGACAGGGAGGCCTGGAGTGCTGCAATTCATGGGGTCGAAAAGAGTCCAACATGACTGAGTGACTGAACTGAACTGAACTGAACAATGAGTAATGACCATATTTTCATGTGTTTGTTAGCCATCTGTATGTCTTCTTTTGAGAAATGTCTGTTTAAGTCTTTTTCCTACTTTTTGATTTGGTTTATTGTTTTTGTGGTTGAGTTGTATGAACTGCTTGTATATTTTGGAAATTAATCTTTTGTCAGTTGTTTCCTTTGCTATTATTTCCTCCCATTCTGAGGGTTGTCTTTTCACCTTGTTATAATTTCCATTGCTGTGCAAAAGCTTTTAAGTTTAATCAGGTTCCACTTGTTTACTTTTGCTTTTATTTTCATTACTTTAGGAGATAAGCCATAAAGGATCTTGCTTTGATTGATGTCACTAAGTGTTCTGCCTATGTTTTCCTCTATGAGCTTTATAGTTCCTGGACTTATATTTAGGTCGTTAATCCATTTGGAGTTTATCTTTGTGTATGGAAGTGTTCTAATTTCATTCTTTTACATGTAACTGTCCAGTTTTCCCAGCACCACTTATTGAAGAAGATTTCTTTGCCCCATTGTATGTTCTTGTCTCCTTTGTTAAAAATAAGGTAATAAATAAATAAATAAATAAATCCATAGGTGCATGGATTTATCTTTAGGTTGTCTATCTTGTTCCGTTACTCTATATTTCTGTTTATNATAAATAAATCCATAGGTGCATGGATTTATCTTTAGGTTGTCTATCTTGTTCCGTTACTCTATATTTCTGTTTATGTGTCAGCTCCACACTGTCTTGAAGACTGTAGCTTTGTAGTATAATCTGAAGTCAAGAAGGTTGATTCCTCCAGTTCCATTCTTCTTTTTCAAGACTACTTTGGCTATTCAGGGTCTTTTTGTTTCCATATCAATTGTGAAATTTGTTGTTCTAATTTTGTGAAAAATGCAGTTCATAATCTGAAAATGATTGCATTGAATTTGTAGATTTCATTTGGTAGTATAGTCATCTTCACAATATTGATTCTTCCTACCCAGGAACATGGAATATTTCTCCATCTGTTTAAGTCGCCTTTGATTTCTTTCATCAGTGTCTTATAATTTTCTGTATATAGTTCTTTTGTCTCCTTACGTTTATTCCTAGATACTTTATTCTTTTTATTGCAATGGTGAATTGGGTTGATTCCTTAATTTCTCTTTCTGATTTTTCATTGTTATTATATAGGAGTGCAAGTGATTTCTGTGTATTGATTTTATATCCTGTGACTTTGCTAAATTCATTTATTAGCACTAGTAGTCTTCTCAGAGTATCTTTAGAGTTTTCTATGCATAGTAACATGTCATCTGCAGACATTGAGAGCTTTATATCTTCTTTTCCCATCTGAGTTCCCTTTATATCTTTTTCTTCTCTAATTGCCATAGCTGCTGCTGCTGCTGCTGCTAAGTTGCTTCAGTTGTGTCTGGCTCTGTGTGACCCCATAGATGGCAGCCCACCAGGCTCCCCTGTCCCTGGGATTCTCCAGACAAGAACACTGGAGTGGGTTGCCATTTTCTTCTCTAATGCATGAAAGTGAAAAGTGAAAGTGAAGTTGCTCAGTCGTGTCCAACTGTTAGCGACCCCATGGACTGCAGCCCACCAGGCTCCTCCACCCGTGAGACCTTCCAGGCAAGAATACTGGAGTGGGTTGCCATTGCCTTCTCCAATTGCCATAGCTAGTACTTCCAAAACTATGATGAATAATAGAAGTGAGAGTGGACACTCTTGTCTTGTTCCTGATCTTAGGGGGAATGCTTTCAGTTTTCACCATTGAGAGTAATGTTTGTTTTGTTCTTATTATATATGGCCTTTTAAATGTTGAATTAGGTTCTTTCTATGCCCATTTTTTAAAGAGTTTTGACCATCAATGAGTGCTGAATTTTGTCAAAGACTTTTTCTTCATCTATTGAGATTATCATATGGTTTTATTATTCAATTTGTTTATCTGGTGTATCACATTGATTGATTTGCATATACTGAAGAATCCTTGCATCCCTGGAATAAACCCAAGTTGATCATGGTGTATGAACTTTTTAATGTGTTGTTGAATTCTGTTGTTAGAATTTTGTTGAGGATCTTTTCATTTCTAATTTTGTTGATTTTATTCCCCCTCCCCTTTTTTTTAATTTGATGAGTCTGACTAAAGGCTTGTCAATTTTGTTTATCTTCTCAAAGAACCAGCTTTTAGTTTTATTTATCTTTACTATTATTTCTTTTATTTCTTTTTTATTTATTTATGCTCTGATGTATATGATTTATTTCCTTCTGCTAATTTTAGGGTTTTTTTGTTGTTGTTGTTCTTTTTCCATTTGTTTTAGGTGTAAATTTACACTGTCTATTTGATGTTCTTCTTGTTTCTTGAGGTAGGATTGTATTGCTATAAACTACCCTCTTATATTTGTTTCTCTTAGAACTGCTTTTGCTGCATTTCGTAGGTTTTGAGTTGTTGTGTTTTCATTGTCATTCGTTTCTAGAAAATTTTTTTATTTCTGCAGTAACCTGTTGGCTATTTAGAAATGTATTGTTTAATCTCCATATGTTTGTGTTCTTTACAGTTTTTTTCTTGTAATTGATATGTAGTCTCATAGCATTGTGGTTAGAAAAGATGCTTGATATGATTTTGATTTTCCTAAATTTACTTAGGTTTGATTTGTGACCCAACCTGTGGCCTATCCTGGAGAATGTTGCATGTGCACTTGAGAAGAAGCTGTATTCTTCTGTATTTCATGGAATGTCTTGAAGATATCAATGAGATACATCTCATCTAATGTATCATTTAAGACTCATGCTTCCTTATGAATTTTCTGTTTTGATGATCTGTCCCTTGGTGTGAGTGGGGTGTTAAAGTCTCCCACTATTCTTGTGTTACTGTCAATCTCTCCTTTTATGTCTGTTAGTGTCTGTCTTCTGTATTGAGGTGCTTCCATGTTGGGTACATAGATATTTACAGTTGTTCTGTCTTCTTCTTGGATTGATCCCTTGATCATTATGTAGTGTCTTTCCTTATCTCTTGTAATGTTCTTTATTTTAAGGTCTATTTTGTCTGATATGAGGATTGATACTCCAGCTTTCTTTTGCTTTCCATTTGCATGTAGTATATTTTTCCACCCTCTCACTTTCAGTCTATGTGTGTCTTTACATCCAAAGTGGTTTTCTTGTAGACAGCATACATATGGGTCTTGTTTTTGTATCCATTCAGCCAGTCTGTGTCTTTTGGTTGGAGCAATTAATCTACTTACATTTAAAGTAATTATATATATATAATATATATAATATATTATATATATATAATGGGTTTATTTTTGTAGATCTTTTTCTTCTGTTGTATTTCCTGACTGTATAATTCACTTTAACATTTGTTGTAAAGCTGGTTTGGTGGTACTGAATTCTCTTAACTTTTGCTTGTCTGTAAAGCTTTTGATCTTTCCAAAAATTTTGAATGAGATCCTTGCTGTGTGATGTAATCTTGGTTGTAGATTTTTACTTTTCAGTACTTTAAATATATTTTGCCATTCCCTTTTGGCCTACAGAGTTTATTCTAAAAGATCAGCTATTAAACATATGGGGTTCCCGTTGTATGTTACTTGTTTCTTTTCCCTTGCTGCTTTTAATAATCTTTGTGTTTAATCTTTGTTAGTTTGATTAGTCTGTGTCTTGATGTGTTTCTCCTTGGGTTTATCCTGAATGGAACTCTTTGTGCCTCTTGGACTTGATTGGCCATTTCCTTTTCCACACTGGGGAAATTTTCAACTATAATCTCTTCAAAAATTTTCTCATACCCTTTCTTTTTCTCTTTTTCTTCTGGGACCCCTGTTCCTTTTGGTTCCTGCCCTTGTCTAATGTTGGTCTAGTGCTTTGTGTAATCTTCGTGTAGGGTGAGATTTGTGCTTGTGCTCTAGTGGGAGGAGCTGAGGTTTGTTTTTTTTCCCTCTGATGGGCAAGGCTGAGTGAGGTGGTAAGCCTGTTTGCTGATGACTGAGTTTGTACTTTTGTCTTTTTGTTGTTTGGATGAGGCATCCTGCACAGGGTGCTACTGGCAGTTGGGTGATACTGTGTATTGAGTACTAGTGGTTGCCTTTGTGGGAGTTCCCACTATTTGGATACTCCCAGGGGTTAGGAGTTCTCTGATAGTCTAGGGTCTTGGAGTCAGCACTCATACTTCAAAGGCTCAGGGCTTGATCTCTGGCCAGGAAAGAGATTCCACAGATGATTTGTTATGGCATTAAAACAGATACCCAAAAATAAGAACCCAAAGACAAAGCCAAGACAAATTGCAGACAAAATTAGGCAAATAATAATTAAAATAATGGAATATACACATGTACACCCATAAGCATAATCAAAATAGTCCAACAAAAATAAAGTACAATAGATTGACCCAGCAAACAAAGGAAACAAAAAGTAATATCCACCAGTTAAGAACAAAACTAACAAAAGCACAAAATGGAAAACAAAACTAAAGCAAGATGCCAACTGGGGAATAAAGTAAGGAAAACAAAACTAACAAATATTGTGAGAAAGAGGAAGGAAAGAAAGAATGGAACTGAAAACTTAAATAGAGGTAGATGAAGAATTATATATAATAGAGATTTAACTGCAAGGGGGAAAGAAAAGTAGGAAAGGAAACAAAGGAATAAATGTAGTAAAAGTAATAGTAAGTTTAAAAAAATTAAAAACTAAAATTAAAAGAAGAGAGGGGAAACAAAGGAAAACTCTACAGACCTGCAAAAGGCCAATATAGAGGCAGAGGTTTATAATAGCCATAAAATGTGTGTTTGAGAAAAAAAAATCTCAAAAGTTTAAATAGATTTCATAGTGCTAATAAAATAGATTACTGCAACAGAGGGGAGAAAAAGAAAAAAGAAAAATATCCAAAAGAAACTGCAGAACAAGTCAAAATATAAGAGTAATAAATGTTTTTTCTTGAGACTCTGCTGTCAGTGTCCTTTCCCTCACTGGGAATCACAGTCCACCTCGCCTCCCTAGACCCCCTGCGTGGGTCTCTGGATCTGCTGTGGGGGCAGCTCAGATTCTAATCTGGTCCTATTCCTGTGTGTTTTTGTCTCCATTGTCCACAGCTGTCAGAACTAGTGTGTTTTCTTTTGTAGGAGCTCTCAATGACCTTTTAAATATTCCATAGACACAGAGTCTGACTAGTTGATCATGTGGATTTAAGTTGCAGCTTGTATGACTGGGGGCTTCCCTGGTGGCTCAGACAGTAAAGCGTCTGCCTACAATGTGGGAGACCCGGGTTCGATTCCTGGGTCGGGAAGATCCCCTGGAGAAGGAAATGACAATCCACTCCAGGACTCTTGCCTGGAAAATCCCATGGACAGAGGAACCTGATAGGCTACAGTCTATGGGGTCGCAAGGAGTCGGACACGACTGAGCAACTTCAGTTTCACTTGTATGACTGGTGGTAAGGTTTTGGGTCTTTTTCCTTAGCCACACTGCCCCTGGGTTTCAACTGTGGTTTTTTCTCCATCGCTGCATGTGGGTCATCCACCAGGGTTTGCTCCTGAGTCTGCCCTGGAGGACTTGAGTCTGCCCCAGTGAGGGCCAGGTGTAGAGGTGGTGCAGCTGCTTGGGTTGCAGGGGCTCTGACAGCACCAGATACTCAGGGGGGTTGGCAGCTAGGGCAGCAGGAAATATGGTGCTCTAGAAGAGTATGGCAGTCCACTCCAGTATTCTTGCCTGGAAAACCCCACTGACAGAGAAGTCTGGCAGGCCACAGTCCACAGAGTTGCAAACAAGCAATCCTGTGTGCATAGATACAAGACCTTTTTATTGCCTGTGGCAGCTCTGCCCCAGTGAGCATTAAGAGTGAAGGTGGTGCAGCTGCTTGGGTCATGGGGACATGGACTGCCTCCACCACAGGAGTTATGGCCCTATCAGAGTCTTTTTTGAGCCTCTGGCAGCTGGTGATCAGAAGGCCTCTTTGGCTTGTCTTTCTCTGTTTTTCCACCTGGTCAGGCATTCAGAGGGCTCCCTTGGCTGGGGTCCTTCTCTGTTTTTCGGGCATATCAGGCACATAAAGGTGCTCCTCTGGCTGGGGTCCTACTCTGTTTTTCAGTGTGTCAGGTACTTATAGGGGCACCTTGGGTGGGGTCCTACTCTGCTGTTCTAAGCGTCAGGCGCTTGATGGGCCAGCCTCTCTATTGTTCAGCTGCTGATGCTGGCTTGTGGGGAAACAGAGGCTATGGTGATGGCTCCACCCCGTACACATGACTCAGCAGTATCGCCTTGTTTCCATGGCAGCCTGGCATTTTCCACAGGCATTTCTCACCACAATCTCCTCCCTCCCATCCCCTTGGCATCATTCTCCCTCAGGCTCTGTCAACAGCAGCCCTAATCCTGGGATTGCTCCACAAATGCTACACTCCAGCTCCCAGTTGCTGCGTCTTCTAGGGGACCTGCATCCCTGTCTAGGGTATGTATGGCTACAGCAAGGACTGTCTGATTTTCATTCCATTTAGGCTGCCAAAGGGCAGCTGCTTCACTTTCAGCCTCAAATGTTTCTCCTCTGACCCAGACAATTGTCCCAATGTGGCAATCAGACCCCTGCACTTCAGTTCCCCCACCCAGCGAGCTCAGGTCCACTCCTACTAACACTCCTATTTTTCCCCCTAGTTCCTTTGCCCTACCGAGTTTTGCCTGGTTCTATATATTCTTTTTCTGGTGGTCAGGTGCTCCTGTCCACTCTGTGTCTCCAGGTACTCCTACTTCTGTGTCTGAAGGTGTATTCCTGATGTATCTGTGGAGAGAGATGTACTCCACATCCACCTATTCCTCCACCATCTTGTTGCCCTTTCTTATTTTTAATCACAATATTTTTAAAAGGAGAATTTTATTATAATGGTTGAAACTCTCTATATCATTAAAAAGACAATGGAAAAGATATTATATCTGGAAACAAGTGAAAATATAAAGATAAATCTCTTTAGTCTATTGATTGTTTAAAAACTTAAAGGTTAATTTTAAATTGTTTCACATTATATTTCAGGTGACCTTCCAAGATGGCTCAGCCATAAAGAATTTGCCTGAAATGCAGGAGATGTGGGTTCAATCCCTGTCAGGAAGATCCCCTGGAGAAGGGCACTGCAACCCACTCCAGTATTCTTGCCTGGAGAATCCCATGAATAGAGGAGTCTAGTGGGCTACTTTTGACTGTGTGGATCACACACCTTAGACTGTGTGGATTATAATAAACTGTGGAAAATTGTTCAAGAGATGGGAATACCAGACCACCTGACCTGCCTCTTGAGAAACCTATATGCAGGTCAGGAAGCAACAGTTAGAACTGGACATGGAACAACAGACTGGTTCCAAATAGGAAAAGGAGTGTGTCAAGGCTGTATATTGTCACCCTGCTTATTTAACTTCTATGCAGAGTACATCATCATGAGAAACACTGGGCTGGAAGAAGCACAAGCTGGAATCAAGATTGCCGGGAGAAATATCAATAACCTCAGTTATGCAGATGACACCACCCTTATGGCAGAAAGTGAAGAGGAACTAAAAAGCCTCTTGATGAAAGTGAAAGAGGAGAGTGAAAAAGTTGGCTTAAAGCACAACATTCAGAAAACGAAGATCATGGTATGTGGTCCCATCACTTCATGGGAAATAGATGGGGAAACAGTGAAAACAGTGTCAGACTTTATTTTGGGGGGCTCCAAAATCACTGCAGATGGTGATTGCAGCCATGAAATTGAAAGATGATTACTCCTTGGAAGGAAAGTTATGATCAACTTAGATAGTATATTGAAAAGCAGAGACATTACTTTGCCAACAAAGGTCCGTCTAGTCAAGGCTATGGTTTTGCCACTGATCATGTATGGATGAGAGAGTTGGACTGTGAAGAAAGCTGAGCACCGAAGAATTGATGCTTTTGAACTGTGGTGTTGGAGAAGACTCTTGAGAGTCCCTTGGACTACAAGGAGATCCAACCAGTCCATTCTGAAGGAGATCAGCCCTGGGATTTCTTTGGAAGGACTGATGCTAAAGCTGAAGCTCCAGTACTTTGGCCACCTCATGGGAAGAGTTGACTCATTGGAAAAGACCCTGATGCTGGGAGGGACTGGGGGCAGGAGAAGAAGGGGACGACCGAGGATGAGATGGCCGGATGGCATCACTGACTTGATGGATGTGAGTCTGAGTGAACTCCAGGAGTTGGTGATGGACAGGGAGGCCTGCCATGCTGCAATTCATGGGGTCGCAAAAAGTCAGACACGACTGAGGGACTGAACTGACTGACTGACTGACTGACTGAGTGGGCTACAGTCCATAAAGTCGCAAAGAGCTGGACACAACTGAAGCAACTGAGCACACATGCAGACTTCAGGCATGGTTAGATCTAGATCTACTTTGTGATCTAGATCTATGGTAGATCTAGGCTACTTTAGCCCCATAAACACTACGAGGACCAAGTGGCCTTGCAAAATCCTATAACCAATAAATCATTAATATGTGGGAATTAAACACTAACAGTTATACTTTGGTTTCAAATATAATCTGAGAACCTCTGCCCAGAAATGAAGCAAACGGACTCCAATGATGAAAAAGAATAGCTATTGGAGTCAGGAAATTGTTAGCAAAAAGAGAAATACATATGTTACAAATAAAAAAAAAAAAACGCTTCCTTTGTTAAAGTTATTGAGAGTGTTCTGGATCATTTTTAAATATCATACATTTAAAAATCAGTTTTTATTGTAATTTCTACTCATAAAGTGATTTCGATATTACTTTAAGTTGTATAATCACATTTATTTTTTATACCTTGAAGTACATAAACACCAGATTTAGGAACTGACACAATGAAAAACACTTGAAGGTTTTAAGTGATAATTTAACATGTCTAGACTATGAATAAATCATTTCTTGCATAGCCAGAAGAAAAAGCTTAAGAAGAAAACTAACTTGTGTCACTAGCTCATGTGGGAAATTTGTTCCATTAGGAGAATTATATAAACAGTATCCATTAAGAGTTTATAATTGCAAGAATATGGAAATGCAAATTTTACAATTCACATGATGATACTGCGTGCAGTTTAATTTTAGGATGAGAAATTGGAAAGTTGCTTCTGTGTCTGCAAGTCAAAAACACTCAGATATTAATATTTCAGTGTCATTTTATTGTCAGTTTTCTTCACAACAAAATAGGTGAACTATGTTTTTTAATATAACTTGTATTTTGGGACTCGGATAAAAGCTATTTTGATTTTAAATGAAAAAACGGAGTGCTCAGACATTTAGTTTTTCATGGATTGGTTCTTGTGCAAAAACTTCTAGCCTATCCACTGAGTTACATACAAATGAGCAAACATGCCAGCAGAACCAAATGGGTTCTCAACCATATGTGCCAATTACCTTATAAACACATTGTAAGCTCTTCCACAAAGAGAAGAACAACTTAGGGTTGTGAAGATGCATTAAGCTGGTTGACAGTGGAAAGATTGGTGCATGTGTGGGGGGCAGAAGTTGGGGGTGGGGTGGGGCGTGATGATGTAGATTTCAGAAGAAAAGGCTTGCTCAAACCTCCTCAGGCACACGGTAATGTTCACCACGGATCATTGTTAAATCCTTTGGACAGAAGATTAAGAGTAAGCAGAACACAGAGCACAACAGACAGAGAAATTCTAAATCAACACATAATGGAGCAGGACAGACCCTAGGATCTGAGGCCAACAAGGCTTAACTGTAACCTGACTGAAGGTATTGAAAGTGCTAAAGAAGAATTTGCAAATCTGAAGGAAGATTATCAGTTGGTGAGGGAAGCACAAACAAAATGACAGAAAGATAAATTTTAAGGCTTTTCAAGTGTCTTATTTTGGGGCTTCCCAGGTGGCCCAGTGGTAATGAATCTGCCTGCCAATACAGGAGATGCAAGAGACACAGGTTTGCTCCCTGGGTTGGGAAGAGCCCCTGTAGTAGGAAATGATTAATCCACTCTGGTTTTCTTGCCTGGAAAGTTGCATGGACAAAGCAGCCTGGCGGGCTACAGTCCAAAGGGTCGCACAGAGTCAGACACAACTGAATACATAGAAAGGGCCATATTTGGAAGGGCAATTTGATGTTTTAAAGTTCTGTCAAGGTAAAAAAAAAAAATTAAGTGATGTATAAAAGTCAGCTATTTCTGAAACATAACGTGCTAAAATCCAGTGGTATAATACATAGTTAATCTGGATCAATAATTAGATTTTGCTATTATCTAAATGTAATTTCAGGGTGTAAGCCATAGCAACCTGTGCAGTTACCATTTTACAGGTCGTTTGACTGTTTTCTGGGCCTTATTTCAGAAGTTACTGCTATGGGGCTCTTTTAGATGGCTGACCCCTCCATGGCCCTGACCCTCATGTATTTCTGACTCATCCACCTTCTGCTCTCCAGTTCTAGGCCCACTTAAACCTCCATATCCTACTTCTTTTGTTATGTATCATTGACATAAAATTTTCTTATAGCTTGTTCTTTCCTTTTAATCAAAACTTTCCATTTTCTTTTTCCTTTCCACCAGTTCCTATGTAAGACTATTTTTGTAAATTTTACATCAAAGTACTTGTTTTTGTTTTGTTTTTACCATTAATTTTTTTTTAATTGAAATATGGGTTTCCCAGGTGATTCTACTGGTAAAGAATCCACCTGCCAGTGCAGAAGACACAGAGATGTAGATTTGATCCCTGAGGGGATCCCATGGGGAAGAAAATGGCAACCCACTCCAGTAGTCTTGTCTGGAAAATTCCATGGACAGAGCAGCCTGGTGGGCTACAGTCCACAGGGTCACAAAGAGTAGGACACGACTGAGCAACTGAGCATGCATAAAGTGCCTTATCTGGAAGGGCTTGTTTTTGGTTTGTTTTTACCATTAAAATTTTTTTAAATTTAAATATAGTTGATTTACAATGCAGTGTTAGTTTCTGGTATACAGCAAAGTGATTCATTTGTACATAAATATATATATATTTATATTCAGATTCTTTTGTTATGGTTTATTATACAACATTGGCTATCATTTCCTGTACTGTACAGTAGGACCTTGTTCACAGTACTTGTCACCTGACCGTATTCCTACCTTTGGTTTTCTGAAAGGACTTCATAAGAGAAATGAATGAGAAACTGTTCTCATGTACCCCATTTCACAAACCTCCCCTCCTCCACCAGTGCCAGCTCCTGGAGGGGAACCTCTTGAGTGTCCTTGGGATTGGCAGAGAGGAGTGATAGTCTTTGCTTCTTGAACTCTTTTGCTGAGAGTTTTGGTATCTATATTCACTGTACTTTTCTTCTTTCCTTCTTTGTTTGGCTTTGCTGTCAAGATAACCTTTCTATAGGTCATCACTGCCAGTCTGGTTTCTCACTTGGACCACACCCCGAATTCCCACTGTCAACATGTTCCTGGTCCAGCCAAGAGAATCCTCTGGAAGGCTCCCTCCAAGGGAGGTTATTGCATCTCTCTTCAGCCTTTCACAGGAATAAGCACATGGAAAGGGTAGATCTCAAGGGCATCCAATAAAACCTGCAGGGTGAGTTTAATGAACTAGTGTGTGTGTGGGGGCAGGGGGCACAGGGAGGAGCTAAACCATGCCCTTTCTGCACTGAGATAGTCCTTAGTGAGCCTTTATGCCAGCTCAGCACCGGGCACTCTGTGCATCAGCCACCCTCCACACCTGCAGCCGTGCTGGGCCTTTCCCCAAGTTTAGGTCACACCCTCCAACCTGATGGGTGACTCTCTTGTGTAGCGTCCTCCCATTGGCTTTAGGGTAAGACTACTCAAAAGCTGAGAGACAGAGGAATGAGGGGAAGAGAGTTGCTCCCTTACACAAACTGCCTTCCTCCAAAGGCCTCTGCCTCTCTTCATTTAGTCAAGAAGATCCAGGTTTGGATAGGCCTACAGCTTTCTGCAACAACTCCTCTTATTAGACCCTCTGGGAGTGGTCTGTACATGGCCATTTTGTTGACCTCAAAATGGAACAGAGTCCACTGAGCCTGGTTCCTTCTCATGACTTGCAGGATGTCAGGTAAGGCAAGGGCTTCTATAGTAACTCCAGATGTCTTAGTCTGTTTGGCCCACTTTAACAAAAATACCATACAACAGGCGGGCGGTTCAGAGACAGCAGAATTTTTTTCTCACAGTACTGGAGGCTGGAAAGTCCAAGATCAAAGAGCTGACAGACCCAATGTCTGACTAGACACTCATGAATATGTTCTCACTGAACTTCATGCAGCAGACGGGGGTTAAGAGCTCTCTGGCATCAGGCATTAACCATCTTGAGGTCTCAGCCCTTATCACCAGAGCACCTCTCACAAGCCCTACTTCCAAATGCCATCATCTTGGGCTTTAGAATTTAATATATGGAATTGGGAACACACATCAAATATTCAATCTATAGCCTCAGTAAAGGACTGTCTATTGGGTTTTTACATCCTCATGGAATATATTAGAGTGAGTACACAAAAGGCCTTTAAACTCAAAGACAAGAATCTTGGGTTGATGAAGATTGCATTCATTTATGAGGAGATTTTCAGTTTCTAAGTTATTCACGTATGGAAATTTATTAATGAGCATGTATTCCTTCTATGTGCCTGCATGCTAAGTAGCTTCAGTCGTATCCAACTCTTTGCGACCTTGTGGACTATAGCCTGCCAGGCTCCTCTGTCCAAGGGATTCTCCAGGCAAGAATACTGGAGTGGGTTGTTGTGCCCTTCTCCAGGGGGTCTCCCTGACCCAGGGATCCAACCTAAGTCTCTTACATCTCCTGTATCTGCAGGCAGGTTCTTTATTACTAGTGCTACCTGGGAAACCCTATTCCTTCTATAATTTTCAGTAATCAATAAAGATGATTATTATTCTTAAAGAACTCTGGTATGTAATGAAAGGCTTCCTAGATTTAAGAACATCATTCAGGAGATTGTTTTCACTCTTTAATGGTCCAGTTGTGTGAATTAATAGTACATCCCCACCAGGTGGATGAATGTAGAGATGGGTTGATGTGCATATTTCTACCTACTCATGTGTCACCTTCTCTTTTTCCTCTCTCCCAATCTTCCTGATTCAAACCACTACTATCCTTGTACCTAATCATTCTCTCATCAGCATCACAAGTCCATAAGGCTTTTCTAATTTGAAAATCAAACAACTGTCCAATACAACTCCAATACCTAGACGTTCACAGTCAGCAAAAGAGTGAACCCAGTTCATTAAATAAGCTTCATTCAATCTTAAGGTACTGCTGCTGCTGCTAAGTTGTTTCAGTCGTGTCCAACTCTGTGCGACCCCATAGACGGCAGCCCACCAGGCTCCCCTGTCCCTGGATTCTCCAGGCAAGAACACGGGAGTGGGTTGCCATTTCCTTCTCCAATGCATGAAAGTGAAAAGTGAAAGTGAAGTCACTCAGCTGTGTCCGACTGTTAGCAACCCCATGGACTGCAGCCCACCAGGCTCCTCCGTCCATGGAGTTTTCCAGGCAAGAGTACTGGAGTGGGTGCCATTGCCTTCTCCAATCTTAAGGTATATCAGCTATTAAAAAAGATTCATTCCAGGATTGAAAAAAATCACCAATTTCACATAAAGTGCTGGGGAGATTATGATCTTCAATTCTTTGATTCCTTCCCAACCATAAATTCTCCTTTACATGTAGAATTAAAAAGGGATGTAAGAAGAATTTATTCTAACTTCTTGGGCCTTTCAGCCAAATAATATGTTGACAAATAGACTGGAGTAGGAGAAAAGAAATTGAAGAGAATTCTTCTGTGAGAACTGGTGCTATGAGTTCCCACCTCTAACACCAAGAAATGATGTGTGTGTGTGCATGAAAGTTAGGGTGAGATGTTGCCATCTAGTCCCTAGCCTTGTAGGGGAGGCCTCAACGAACCTACTTGGAATATCTGAAGTATGGTCCTTGCATCTAAAATCGAACTGGTACCCAACTCAGGCATGGGGAAATTTCGGTGGACTCTCAAGTGTATGCTGATTCCCTCCAGGATATCCAAGAAGGGTTGATTGTTTTAGTAGTAGAATTAGGACAATGCAGCTACACTGGGAATGGCTTGAGTTCTCAAAGGCTATTGGTGCAAGTCATGTGTAGAGGGGATGTGGGCTCTGTGGTGAAACCATTTGGTGTAGTTTCAAGGGCTCCAAAGAGCTCTGGTACCACAATCCTTTATGTTGCAGTGCAGAAAAGAATTCAGTAAGAGGCAAACTGATAGAAAAGAAATGATTCAACAGGATGCTTGTGAGGCTTACACACAGGTGGGTGAGAAATGCCATGCCCCACCCCCCCCAACTTACTGGCTTACAGTGTTACAATCAAAGGAAAAGTAGGGAGGGTAGAAGAATATTTCAGTCTCTCTTCAGTAGATGTCATGCTTCCATCATCAGCTCCTCCTCCAAGTTGGGCAGGGGAATTTTCTTGCCCCTACATGGTCAAGGTAGGTCCACAAACTACATTTTTTTAATGTGTGCAGACAGCATGTCCTAAGGATCATTAACTTACCGATCATTAACTCACTGAGCAAGATACAGGTTTCATGTTACCACTGTTTTTTTGTTTCGGGGCATGTCTCAGGCTTTTGTTGCATGATTTTGTTGCTAAGCAAACCTACTTTCTGGAGCAACCATTAACTTACAGTGTTCAGAGCTCAGATGCTTCAGTCGTGTCCAACTCTTTGTGACCCCATGGACTAGAGTCCACCAGGCTCCTCTGTCCATGGGATTCTCCAGGCAAGAAAAATGGAGTGGGTTGCCATACCCTCCTCCAGGGGATCTTCCTGACCCAGTGGTAGAATTCTCATCTCTTATCCTTCCTGCATTGGCAAGGCAGGTTCTTTACCACTAGCACCATCTAGGAATTAGCCATACATATCATATATCTCCTCCCTCTTGAAACTCCATCCCATGTCCCACCCTTCCATTCCAGCTCTCTACGTCATCATAGAGCATTGAGCTGAACTCCCTGTGCTACACAGCAGCTTCCCACCAGCTGTCTATTTTATGCATGGTAAAAGAGTTGGACACGACTGAACACACTGTATATATGTCAATGCTACTCTTTCAATTTGTCACATGTAAGATTTCACAGGAAAGCAATACCAGAATGATATTTTTCTTTCTCTGCATTACTTCATTCAGTATGACAAGGTCCATCCATGTTGCTGCAACTGGCATTGTTTCATTGTTTTTAATGACTGAGTAATATTCCAATTGTATATATGTACTATATCTGCTTTATCCATTTCTCTGTCAATAGACATTTAGGTATGCCTTGGCTATTTTAAATAATGCTTAAATGAACACATGAAAAGATGATCAACATCACTAATTATTAGAAAAATAATTGTAGCAAATCAAAACTACAATGAGCTATCACTTCACACGACTCAGTATCAATTCAGTTCAGTTCAGTTGCTCAGTTGTGTCCGACTCTCTGTGACCCCATGAATTGCAGCACGGCAGGCCTCCCTGTCCATCACCAGCTCCTGGAGTTCACTCAGACTCACGTCCATCGAGTGAGTGATGCCATCCAGCCATCTCATCCTCCGTCGTTCCCTTCTCCTCCTGCCCCCAGTCCCTCCCAGCATCAGAGTCTTTTCCAATGAGTCAACTCTTTGCATGATGTGGCCAAAGTATTGGAGTTTCAGCTTTAGCATCATTCCTTCCAAAGAAATCCCAGGGCTGATCTCTTTCAGAATGGACTGGTTGGATCTTCTTGCAGTCCAAAGGACTCTTAAGAGTCTTCTTGAACACCACAGTTCAAAAGCATCA
>SJYQ01001968.1:0-45065 GCA_006410935.1 Redunca redunca
TTTGTTTTTTGGGGCTCCAAAATCACTGCAGATGGTGACTGCAGCCATGGAATTAAAAGACGCTTACTCCTTGGAAGGAAAGTTATGACCAACCTTAGACAGCATAGTCAAAAGCAGAGACATTACTTTGCCAACAAAAGTCTGTCTAGTCAAGGCTATGGTGTTTCCTGTGGTCACGTATGGATGTGAGAATTGGACCATAAAGAAAGCCGAGTGCTGAAGAACTGATGCTTTTGAACTGCGGTGTTGGAGAAGACTCTTTAGAGTCCCTTGGACTGCAAGGAGATCCAACCAGTCCATCCTAAAGGAGATCAGTCCTGGGATTTCTTTGGAAGGACTGATGCTAAAGCTGAAACTCCAGTACTTTGGCTACCTCATGCGGAGAGTTGACTCATTGGAAAAGACTCTGATGCTGGGAGGGATTAGGGGCAGGAGAAGAGGATGACAGAGGATGAGATGGCTGGATGGCATCACCAACTCGATGGACATGAGTTTGAGTGAACTCCGGGAGTTGGTGATGGACATGGAGGCCTGGCGTGCTGCGATTCAGGGGGTCGCAGAGTCAGACACGACTGAGCGACTGAACTGAACTGAACTGAAACTGTATGCCAGGAGGCATGGTCAAAATTTTTTTTAATTTAGAAAAAAAAAAAGGAAGATCATTCTCCTACATAAGCACAATATATGATCAAACCCAAGAAAATTAATAATTTATAATAATATTCATATCTATCTCTCCATTTGTCCCAATTCCTTTTATAGCCATTTCATCATTTTTTTCAAACCATGAGCTATAATTGGTTCTTTTTTATTCTAGAAAAGCCTCCTCACTCTCCTATTTAATTTTTATTTTTTGGCTGCACTACAGTGGTTCAGACAGTAAAGAATCTGCTCAATCCCTGGGTGGGGAAGATCCCGTGGAAGGAAATGGCAACCCATTCCAGTATTCTTGCCTAGAAGATTCCATGGACAGAGGAGCCTGGTGGGCTCAAGTCCATGGGGTCACAGAGTCGAACATGACTGAGTGACTAACACTCACACACAGTGGCCAGTAGGGATCTCGTGTCCCCAGCCAGGAATGAACTGGCTCCCCATGCAGTGAGAGCAGGGAGTCCTAACCACTAGACCACCAAGGATGTCCCCACACTCTCCTTCTTAAATTAATTCACTGAATTTTGTCAGGGCTCAGTCATCTTGTAGAACATTCCTTTCTGGATTTGTCAGATTTTTTTCCTTTATGATTAGATTCAGTTTAAGCATTTTTTGTTAGATGTGTGTACCTCTTTATTACACTTTATAAAGGACGCATAGCTTAGATTTTCCTGCTGTTCGTAAAGCTAAATTTGATCACTTGGTTGGGTGGGGCATCACTCCATTTCTACATTTCAGACATCTAACTGTACATTTTCCCTTTTGGTCTTTGGTAAGTAATCTTAAGGATGATACTCTGAAGTCATATGAACTTTCTATTCCAAACAGTCACACAATCCTTCCCTGAATCTGATTATGTCAGCAGTTATAAACGATGATTCAGCTCCTACATTTATCAGCGGCCATTCTTACCACACCTTCATTTTTTCTGTTGTTTGTTTCACGATGAAATCCAGGGTTTTTTAAATTATTAAGCATTTTAAAATTCATTATTACATACTCCATTACCATAATTCTAGTTTTTAAGTAGAAATATATTTGCAGAAATTATAAACAGTACAAAATATTGATATTTTTGAGAAAACTGAGTTGGGTAAATCAATAGTTAAAAATTCTCCTGTGGTTCCATGGACTTCTTTTGAAGAAGTAAATCACTGATAATTGACATAGTCGTAACGATGCTGTCAACACAAGTGAGCAATGCAGGAGGCATTTACTAAAGGGTAAGGAGGACTTGTCATACTGATTTGGGCCATTAATGATCAATGTCCATTTATAACTTATGAGTATTTGGACTTTTTTTAACCAACATAATTTTTGTTGATGCTCAAATGGTTCCAAGTTTGGCCAGTGGAAACCACTATAACCACCTGTACCTCTTTGACGTATCCTGTTAGCCCTCAAGTACTTCCCTGTTTTGATTAACCCAAGTTCACTTTATCAGCCCTTTTAGTTTCCCCAAATAGTTTTAATAACTCCTACAATCTAATCCTTCTTTATTTTTTTCTTTTCCCCAAGCCTGATGCCAGATCTTTGCTTTCCTTTGCACTTGTTTCCATGAGGCAAAGAAACAGTGGAGGATACTTTTGTGAACAACTGTTTTCAAAGGTAAATAGCAGAGTTCTCTCTCTCTCTCTCTCACACACACACACACACAAAGTTAATAATGTGGAAATAGTCCCATAGCTACAAGTAGGTGTGCTGTAAGAAGCATTCTGTTCACACTCGGCCCACAGCATCCTTACTTTTTATTTGCATTTACATAGTTTGCCAAGCCTCCTGGAAAATGTGAGACTATCTTTGGATGTGAAGTGATGACTGTCACTGAAAATGTCCCCTTCCTGTGGATGTACAATGTATGTGAACCAGATCAAACCTCAGCCCAGGTCAAGTATGTCCACTCTCCAGGACCCGGCCCTCTCAGCTCCGAACTTAATGCAACTCTGGCAGCGGCTTGGAGCGGGTGTACCGTTTCAACCCAAAGAACTTTACACTGCTTCAGGTTGCTCTGTTCATCACCATTTCCTAAAGAGGTCTCCTGACCACTGTTCTAGGTTAGGCTTTTAGGATGGACTCCGTTGTGTCCCCTCCAAAATTCATAGGTTGAAGCCAAAACCTCCAACGTGACTATTTGGAGACAAGGCATTTACAGAGTAAATTAAGTTTAAACGAGATCATAACCATTGGGCCCCTAATGTGATATAACTAGTTTTCTTGGATCTGAAGAATAGGCTTCAACAGAGAACCAAGAACTCTTCTGGAATCTGTTTCACAGATTCAAAATCAATTCTTTTCTTTACGGGAACAAAAATGCAACCATGTAGTTTAAGGCTACCCAACGTGGAATCTTAGCCACTTCATGTTTTAAAGGGTATGACTGTGAATTAGCCTATGTTATTCACTGCCCAGAATAAACTAGAAGTGTGTGCAGACCTCTGACCTGGCCTCTTTACACAGGCTTCTTTCCAAAACTCTACCTCGTACAGAAATGTTGAAAAAACTACCTTCAGAAGACCAACTTCTAACAAGAATTCAGAACTAAAACAGCTTTTTAATGGTCTTTCATATTGAATCTGGGTCTCCTGCATTGCAGGCAGATTCTCTACCACCTGAGCCACTAGGGGAGCCTAATAGGTATTTAGTAAACAGTTTTAGACATATTTTACAATAAACAAAACGCTTCTGCTAAATGCCCTTGTGTGTATGAAATATCATGAAATCAAAACGCAAAAACTTCAAACATTTAAAACTTTATTGCTGGAATAGCAAACTTCTTGAGGACACCTTTTGAAAGTACATAGACAATGACAAGCAAAATAAACAGGAAACTTTGATAGAAGAAAAGCAAAGATTGTTACTATCATGCATATACAGTCAAACTAATACCAAACCAAACAGGTACATTGAAGAGTATATGGGGTCATGGATCATGCAATCCAAGGAGACTTATTCCAAATGTTTGAGTTTCAGAGGGGTTCTTTTTTGGGGGGGGTGGGGGGGTGAGGGGGGGGGGGGAGTAGGGTAATTTCTTCCTAATACATAAAATAGAAATATTTAGATGAGAAGCAGACTGATGACTATAAGCTGAATTTTATTTTCTTCTCCAAGCATAGAAATCTGGATTATTGGCCAAAAGAAGTTCAAGAAGCAGTGATCAAAAATCTAAACACAGAAGAGAGGAAACAAACTCTAGATTCAATCTGTGCTATCCTTATAACCAACTACTACTACTTCATAGATACTACATCCAGTGTATGACATTAGTTCAGATGAGCTAAGAAGAGAAAAAGCCAGAACAGCCTCTACTATGTATTTCCGCCCCCCTCCCCTTGGCTATGTTTTCTGAAGCCTAAAAAATTCTATCACTATCCCGCAAGCACGAGGTTTGCTCTTTCTATTTTTGAATACAGTGAAAATTCACATAAAGAGAGCCAAGGTCTAGCCACCTTTCCTACTGATCACTAGTGCCCGATCGAGCTGCTGCTAAAGGAGTAGGAGTAAGAGTAGGAGGAGTTCCCTGTGGCATCGAAGCTTCCTCTCCGAGACCCACTGCGGGAGCCCGAGCGGGAGCCCGAGCGGGAGCCCGAGCGGGACCCGGAGCGGGAGCCAGAGCGGGAGCCTGGGGCAGAGGACATGTTGTAGGGGCTAGGCAAGCCCTTGGAGGACACAGAGGCGGCCTCCAGCAGGCGCAGGCCGGTGACGTCTTCCACCATGGAGCGGTTGATGGCATCCTTGTAGGATATCTTCAGCTTGGTTTTGGGGCAGGTCAGGATCTTGCCATAGGTGCTGGTGTCTTGCAGCCTCTGAGCTGCCCGGCCGTCAATGTACCCCTTCCTGATGGCCTCCTCCATGCTTATCCTCCCTTGTACTTCGGGGTCCACCAGGCCCCCCGTGAGGTACTGGAACTCCAGGAAGCGCTGGCCGGCCTCATAGGGAAGCCACTTTTCCTTCACCGCCTCTGCCGCCGACATCTTCTTCTTGCCCTTCACTCCTTCAAAGCCAATGAAGGCTTTCTGAGCAGGCTTCAGCCTGGTGGCCATATCCTGGTCAATCAGACCCTGGGAGACCGCATCCTGGAGAGACAGCTTCTGGCCCGTGGTCGGGTGGATGATGCCGCCCGTGCAGGCCTGAGCCTCCAAAAGCCGCTGCCCGCTGATGCTGTCAACGATGCCCCGCTCTATCCCTTCTGAAATGGAGATCTTCTCCAGGTTTTCCGTGTCGAAGATGGCTGCGATGGGGCTGGACTCTTCCAGGGGCTCGGACAGGGAGCTGCTCCTGATGGTTAAATTCCTGACGCTGGAGATGGTGGAGATCTTACTGACGGTCTCGTGTCGGGAGCCGCCAAAGACATCATCGCTGAGGCCACCCCCGGTGCCGCTGCTGCTGCCCACGCCACCGCCCACGCCGTTCTTCAAGGAGATCATATCGGCGAACTGAGTGAGGCTGAGGCTGCCGGACCGGTACTGCTCGAAGAACTTCCTGTCGATGAGGCCCTTGTCGATGGTGTCTTGGATGTCGTACTGACTGCCTGTCTTCCTGTCTACCAGGACCACCCGAGTGGAGCCGTCCGAGCCGGTGATGGTTATTTCCTCCCACTCGCACTCTTGCTCACACAGCTCTTTGAAGGTGTCGTAGTCTATGAGGCCCTTCTTGTAGGCCTCCTGCACGGACATCTCCTTGTTGGTTTCCGGGTCCACGATGACCACTCTGCGCTTCCTGAGGGTGTTCTTCTGGGAGGTCTGCACCTGTTTCTTCTTCTCTTTCAGGGGAAGGAGACAGAGGCCAGTTTCTTCGTCTTTGATGCACCTTTCTTTCAGCTGCAGATACGTCAGGTTTTCTTCTGTGTTCGGGTCAAAGAAGCCTTTGGTATCGTCACTGGGATCTGAGAGAATCTCACTGAGCTCCTCGTTGAAGTAGCCCCTCTTGTAGGCGATGTCGACGGGCAGGCGGTGGCTCTCCTTTGGGTCGATGATCCCGCCGGTTGCAATCTGCGCTTCCAGCAGGCGGATGCCGTGGCCCTTTTCGATGAGCTCCTTGTTCATGGCTTGGAACAAGGAGATGATGTTTCCCGTCTCAGGATCATTGTACCCGGTGACGGCTCGCTCTGCAGACAGGAGCTTCTCCTTGAACTCGATGCCCACCAGGCCCCGTTTGTAGGCTTCCTCCACCGGTAACCTCAAGTTGCTCACGGGATCCACGATGAAGCCAGTTGCCGCCTGCGCTTCCAGCAGCTCCAGGGCGGTGCCGGGGCGGACCAACCCGATTTTCATGGCCTCGTAGATGCCGAGCTTCTGTTTCGTGGTCTCGTTGTAGATGCCCGCGATGCAGCTTGAACCCTGGAGGAAGTCCTTAATTCTCTCACCAACCTCGTCGTAAGAAATCTGACCCGACTCCAGTTCGTTGACAGTGGATGGTCTCAATATGCCAGAGTCGACGAGCTCAGAGACGGTCACGGGCTGTCTGATTCCTTGGAAGGACATGCTTCTTTTCTGCACTGACAGCAGGAGGAGGCCGGTGTGCGGTTCGATTCTGCACCGCTCCCTCAGCTGCATGTAACTGACCTTCTTTTTGGTGACTGGATCCACGAAGTTCTTCTGACTATCCCGGGGGTCATTCAGGGAACGATACAGATCTCTGTCAATCAGCCCGCGAGCCAAGGCCACATCTTTCGGCAAAAAGACGCTGTTCACGGGGTCCACCACGCCCCCCGAAGCGATCTGGGCTTCCAGCAGACGCATTCCAGTCTCTCGATCAATCAGATTTTTCTTGATGGCCTCTGACACAGACACGGTCTTGCCGGAAAATGGGTCATCAAAGCCGGTGATGGCTTTCTCCGCCGTGTATATCTGCTGGCGGTCGTCGAAGTCGATGAGGTCCCGCGCGATGGCATTGTCCACCGTCAGCTTCTCGTTCCTGTGGGGGTCGATTATACCACCCGTGGCTGCCTGGGCTTCCAGGAGCATGACTGTGGATTCCGGGGTGATCAACTTCTTTCTCTTGGCCTCCACCAAGGAGTACTTTTCCTTCGGGGAAGCAGACGCCCCAGCGATGGCTCCCGCTCCCCGAAGGAAAGGCTGGATCTCAGAAGCGACTTCCTCCACGGACTTCTTCCCCTTCAGCAGCTTGTCCAGGGTCGCCTTGTCGATCAGCTGGCACTCGTGCAGCTGCATGGCTGTCACCTTCTTCCTCAGCCCGTCGAACACCAGCTTGGAGGAGTCCACGGACCACTCGTACTCCGTCTGGGTCTCGCGGTGCGACCCGTAGGGGCGCTGCTTGAGCCTGTCGATCTCCCTCTGCAGCCGGCAGCGCTCCGTCTCCAGCTGGGACTGCGTCTCCCGGCTGGAGTCCTCCAGCTTCCGCCGGCACCTCTCCTCGATCCGCTTGATCTCCGCCTGCAGCCTTTCGATCTCGCTCCGAAGGCTGTTCTTCTCTCTCTCGCTCTTCTCTCGCTCCGACTCGATCTTCCTGATGGCCTCCTCCTTGCGGGAGTACTGCGTCTTCCACTGGTTCAGGTCATTCTGGATCTGCTGTTTCTCGCACTCCAGGCGCTGCTTCACCCTGCTCTCCGCCTCCAGAGCTGTTTTGGCGCGACTCAGCTCCTCCTCCAGCCTCTGCAGCCTGGCCTTGTCTTGTTCCAGGACTTTGATTTTCACCAGGAGGCTCTCCCTCTCCTGCACCACCTGAGTGCACTGATTCTTGGATTCCTGAATCCTGTTAGATGCCTAAAATGCAAAAAGAAAGAAATGGAAAAAAAAAAAATAATGGTTTCATCACATCATAGGACTATCACCATTTCACCTCTTTTCCTGTATTTGTACAACGTATAGTTACTTATTTGCCCTTTCCCTCTTTCCTTAGTTGTACTGTTATTTTATCTTACAAGTTCGTGGAAAAAAAAATCTGTACATATACGTTGCCACTTTGATAAATGGCTTCTATACTTACTATACTTTTCCATAGGAGATACGAGCAGTTGTATACCTGGTTTACTCTTAATAGTAATTATGGTTTGAACAAATATGGTGAATTTTCTCCAGGTTATCACACCTGCTGTACCTACATGCCACCTGTTACAGCTACATTGACGTGTTTAGTAAAGCTATACAAATCTATGGATGCATCCACCCCTCCACCCCCAGCCCCACACAAATATTGTTTACAGAAATCAAACATGTTAGAAGTTAAAGAAGTGTTAAAATTAGGGGTTAAAAGAAAAGCCAAACAAAAAGAAACATATTAGGGCCAGGATGAAAAGAGCATAGAATAATGCATGCAGAAAAATCATGAAAAGCAAGCAAGAAAAAGTGATTTAAAAATTGTGCAGAAAGCGTGCAATTTAACATGGCTCAAAAAGCCCTTTAACGTGGCTTTCATTTAGGAAGATTTTAACTACAAACGTAGGTCACAGCTCACAAGAGCCGCTGTCTTCTAGAAAACAGAGTGGAATATCGAGAGGAAGAGATGTCAGCTCTTACACCCGGTGGAGGCTCTAAAGGCGGAGCCAGCGTGGATTACACAGAGAACACCGGTGAGAGAAGAGACGGGCCAACTGCACCGCAATCACTCCACCGCGGGTCTGATGAGGACAGACAGCAGCAAAGAGAAAACGTGAGAGGGCTGCAAGCCTCCAGCCCAGCAGAGAGGACGGCGGAGGGGATTAGTGGAGCGGCAACAAGCGGCGATCAAATATTTGTGAATACCTCTAAGGCCTGCTTTTGGAATCTCTCAATTTCCTGTCTCAAGTTTTCCCTCTCTCTCTGTAAATCGTTAATCAGGCCCTGCAGCTCCAGCGTGCGGTTGTTGCTGATCTGCAGCTGGCTCCGGAGCTCCGCGATGGTGGTGTTCTTGTCATGGTCGGCCTCGCTGCGGCCCCGCCGGAGGTCGTCGTACTCCAGCCGGAGCTGGCGGAGCTCCTCCTCCAGCATCAGGTGCTCCTTGGTGAGGCTCTCAGTCAGCGACTGCAGCCGCTCGATCTCGATCTTGCTCTCGTTCAGGCTCCGGCTCTTGTCCTCGATGGCCTTCTGGAAGTGCTCGCTGCGCGCCTGCGCCTGCCTGACGCTCTCCTGTTCCTGCAGCAGCTGCCGCCGCAGGGCCTCAGCCTCAGAGGCCAGCCTCCGCAGCTCGTCCTGGGTCCTCTGTTTCTCCCGCAGGTGGCCGTCCAGCACGTCCCGCTGCTGCCGCAGCTCGTCCTCGCTCCGCTTCTTCACGATGGACGCCTGCTCCAGCTGCTGGGTCAGGCTGGTGACCTTGATCGCCTGCTCCTTCAGGGTCCTCCGCAGGCCCTCCAGCTCCTCCTCCAGCTTCTTCCTCTTGGAGGAGTCCTCGGAGGCCGCCCTCTTCAGCCTGGTCAGCTCCTCCTCCGCCTTCTGTTTCTGCAGCTGCAGCTCCTTAAGGGAGGTCTGGAAGCGGGCGATGTCCTGGTCCCGGACGGTCCTCTCCTGGGACACCCGCTCGTAGTCCAGCCTCAGGCGCAGCAGCTCCTGTTCTTGCACCTTCAGCTTGCTGATGGTCTCCGTGGCGCTGCTGTGAGCTTTCTGCAGCTCGCCCTGCGCCCTCTGCAGCCTGGCATGTTCATCCTCCAGGCACTTCCTCTGGCTGGCTTCCGTCTCGATCAGCTGCTTCAACCTGTCGATCTCCTTGTTTTTGTCCTGGATCGTCTTGGCGGCGTCATCCAGAGACTGCTTGTACCTGGCGCTCTCTTCCGTCCGCATCTGTGTCACCTGCCTCAGCTCAATCTCCAGCTGCTGTTTCCGCTGCGACATCTCCAGGCCAGTGGTCTTCTGCTGTTGGACGTTCTCTTCGACCCTCCTGAGGGTCTCCGTGGTCTGGGCCAGAGTGTTCTTCAGCCTCTTGACTTCCTCCGAGAGGCTCCGGTTTTCCCTGGTGAGGGTGTCTATCTGGGCCCGGAAGCCGCTGGTGTCCTCTTCCTTTTGCAGGGTGAGCTGGTGGATGGTCGTCTTGGTGATGTTGATCTCCGTCTCGAACTGGTTCTTTAAGCTGATGATTTCCTCGTCGTAATTGGCCCTTACCTTAGCCAGTTCATTTTCATATTCCCAGCGGCGCTTGGCCTCCTCCTGGAACTCCGCTTTGAGTCTTTCGAGCTCCTTGTTTTTGTCCTGGATGGTCTTGGCCGCCTCCTCCAGGGACTGCTTGTGCCTGGCGTTGTCCTCGGCGCGCTGCTGGATGACCTGCTTCAGCTCCATCTCCAGATGCTGCTTCTTCTGCAGCATCTCGGAGCCACAGGCCTTCTGCTGCAGGGCGTCCTCCTCGGCCCGCCTCCGCTGCTCCGTGGTCTGCAGGATGCTGTCGTTGAGACGGACGATCTCCTCCTTCAGATCTCGGTTCTCCCTTGAGAGTCTATCGAGTTGGCTGCGGAGGTTTTTCGAATCATCCTCTTTCTGCATGGATATCTCTTTGATGGTAGTCTTGGTGATGTTAATCTCTGTTTCATACTTGTTCCTTAAATTACTCATCTCCTCATTATAGTGGTTTCTTACCTTTGCCAGCTCATTTTCATATTCTCTCTTCCGGGCACCCTCCTCTTGCAGCAGCACTCTCAACCTCTCTATCTCGAACTCCTTCTCCTTGATGGCCTTCTCAGACTCCATCTTCTGCCAGCCGAGGCTCTCCTTCTCATTCTGCCGCGCTTTCTGCAGCTGGTCGTAGTCACTCTTCTGCTGGTCAAACCTGTCCTCCACGGCCTTTCTCCTGCGCTTCTCATCCTCGATCTCGTACGTCAGCCGGGTGATCTTCTCGTTGAGTTCTTTGATCTGCCCATAGCACTTGTCTAGGTTTTGCTTGGCCGACTTGCCATCCAGCTCAGCCTGTCTCTTCAGCTCCTCCAGGCTCACGAGCTTAGCTTTGAACTGGGAGCACTCTGCCTGGTATTTCTGCAGGTTCTGATCCAGGAATTTGTTCTTATTGCAGTTCTCCGAGTTGGCGTCTCGGGCCAGCCTGAGCTCCTCTTCCAGAACTTCGATCTTGGTATTTTTCAGCTGTGGAAGGGAAATCAGAGAGGGTGTTGAAAGAAACATACCTCGACATCGTAAGAAAGAAGCGGTACTTCCTCCCCAGCAGACCCATGTGCTTTCTTCACTTCTTGTTACACAGCTACACACGCACACACAGACAAGCACGTAAAGAGTGATACAAGGCAAAAGCTACTAGGCAAAAAAATTCAAGAAACCCGTACTCTTGTCATCCCTTCATCGGCTGCTTGCATGATCTTAGTAAGGGACCTATCCTCTTTGAGTTTCGGCTTCCTTCAATATCTACAAATGAAGGAGTTTCTTTCAAGACCAAAAGCTTATGATTTCCTAAATTATGCATCCTTAACTTCCAGGCATAAAGTAAGTTTCCATATAAACTCAGCACGAGCATTAGAAACGAGAAGTAAATTCAACAATCACCTGACGTGAAACATTCAAATCCAGTGAGTCCTGGGTGTTCTTCTTAATTTAACACAAAGAAATAAAGCTAATTCCTTGACCAAACATTAAATGAAATTCCTGGGGGTTTTGGCAAAGTAAAATAGCTATAATTTCGAAAATATGACCTCAGTCCATTTTGTGCAGTGAACTGGAGAATAGGACTGATACCTGATTTATGAACGAACTGTATTATACTATTTAGAGGAAATACAGTTTCACCAAGGAATATCCATGTTAAAATGAGGCAGTGGGGAAAAAAAAAAGGGCATGTATACACTGCTGTATTTAAAATGGATAACCAACAAGGACCTGCTGTGCAGCACGTGGAACTCTGCTCCGTGATATGTGGCAGCCTGGAAGGGAGGAGGCCTTGGGGGAGAAAAGGTACATGTGTATGTATGGCTGAGTCCCTTCACTATCCATGTGAAACTATTACAACATTGTTTGCTAATCAGCTGTACCCCAGTGCAAAAGAAAAAGTTAAAAAAAAACCAACGAGGCAGTAATAATTAAGTTCCATTCGATCTTCTTTTCAATCATCCATGGAAATAAAGTGAGTAAATTACCTTCAGATCTTCCAAACTCTTCAGCATCTCACTTAAGAATCTGTAATAGTCTCCGGACCTTGTAAGAAGCTCTATGTACCGAGCATGCATATCTGCAGCCTTGGAGGAAAGATAGGCAAGGACCCGTCAATGACATTGCATTCAAAAGAAGCCCTGTGCGAGCTGACCAACTCCGTTTCGAAAACAGTCCAATAGTGAAATTATAACTTAAAGAGTGAGCCCCCTCTTTTAATCTGTGCTTATTCCAAAATTCAATAAAACAATAAAGTGCAATAAAACCAAGGGCCTACACTATGCATTTTATCTTCATCCCTCTAGGGTATGCCCCCTAAACCATCTGATATGGGTGATGCTCTCTGATATCTTTGAGAAGAAGTTGTCTTTAGAAATTGACTAGATATTTTCCACTTTTTAAATGTCTCCCTCAATAAACCCAGAATTTAAGCCCAGTTTCTGCAAAGAGTCTAATGTATAAATAGACCGACCCAGACTTCTCACTGATCACTTCCTAAAGCGCATCTTATACTGATGATTTGCACTAGAAAGAGGATAACCTATTAAACCTTTTTGAATGGAAACCCTCCATATAGCAAGAGATGAATTCAGGGAGGGTGGGGAAGACAGGAAGGGGACAGGGAAGAAGGAAGATGCAGATGGAAGGGCAGGCTCTCAGAGAGAGGTAATGACTTATCTACCTCTTGCAGAATCACCCCAGAAGGAGACTGAATCACGGTTCTCTTGATAGGGATACTCAGCAGAGTTTCCAGTCCTGAGGTGTATGACGCCAGCTGCAGTTCATAATCCTGCAGAATAACGACGTTTCAGAAAAACACACGTAACTGACTTAAAAGGAGTCACCGGCAGCTACAATTCTAGTTTTAAATCACCACACTGTACGTCTGATGTCCAACCCCAAAGGCCATAACATGCTGCTAGTGTCCAAGCGCCATACGATAGCATTAAACCAGTGGCACATCTTCAAGCTAAACGGAGATTTCTGCACACACTACCAGTCTAAAAATGAAGACCGGCCCACCACCGTAGATACTGCCAGGGTATAATGAATTCAAGCTAATGGATCACAAGTGTTTACGGTTTGTTCAGGAGAGAATACACAAAAGCCATAATTGCTGTCCTCAAGAAGTTTATCAACTTTAAATTGAATCAGAAAATAATGTAGTCAATAATGTTCTTTTTAATAAAAAAACACAGATTACTTCATGAATTTGCATGTTATCCTTGCACAAGGGCTGGGCTGATCTTCTTTGTATGATTCCCATTTTAATATACATGCTGTCAAAGCAAACACCGTTCATACTATTCTTGATGAAACACAAACATGCTATCTGAAACCAACATACCTTAATTGAATTTGCACAAAGTTCAGCAATTTTTTGTACTTCTTCTGATTTGTCTCGTTTGCCACTTATCTCACTGTGCAAGTTCTACACAGAAAAGAAAATATTTACAAATGTTAAAGTGCACACATATTTTAAAATAAATGTTTTTTCATCCTTTAACCACTGTTACTTGTTTTTTTTTCCCCCTCAGTTTAAGACCTATAGTCTGACCCTATAGTCTCACAGTTAAACCTCAGGAGATGAGTATGTTTTCTATTCAGAAAATAGAAAGAAGATCTTCAACTTCTTAAGATCTAAGAGGTTACTATCTAGTCAGCACTCTTCTCTAGTTCTGTTAACTCATTTGTAAAGATACTTTACTACAACATAACATTATTTCTATGTTCATAATTGCATTTCTTTGTAAATATCTCAACTGCTTTTCCTCTGGGCATTATTTAAGCATTCCCCAAATGGACTAAGTAAGTAAGTGAAGTCGCTCAGTCATGTCCGACTCTTTGTGACCCCATGGACTGTAGCTCACTAGGCTCCTCTATCCATGGGATTTTCCAGGCAATAGTACTGGAGTGGATTGCCATTTCCTTCTCCAGCAGATCTTCCCAATCCAGGGATCGAACCCGGGTCTCCCGCACTGTAGACAGACACTTTACCATCTCAGCCACCAGGGACGAGTGGGTTGCCATTTCCTTCATAAGGGCACTATTCATAATAGCGAAAAAACGGAAACAACCTAATGTCCATCAGCAGACGAATGGATAAGGAAGATAAGGTATATATACACAAGGGAATATTGCTCAGCCATAAAAAAATAAAACCAACAAAATAATGCCATTTGCAGCAACATGGATGGACCAAGAGATTTTCATACTAAGTGAAGTAAGTCAGAAAGAAAAAAAGACAAATACCATGTAATATCACTTATGTGCAATCTCAAATATGACACAAATGAATTTATCTGTGAAATAAAATAGACTCATAGACATAGAGAACAGACCTGTGGGTGCTGAGTGTGTGTGTTGGTAGGAGACAGAGGCTGGGAATCTGGGATTAGCAGATGCAAACTTCTATATACAGAATGGAAAAGCAACACGCCCTACTGTATAGCATAGGAAACTATATTCAATATCCTACAATAAACCATAATGGAAAAGAACGTATATTTATGTATAACTGAATCACTTTGCTGTACAGCTGAAACTAACACATTAGTGTAAATCAACTATCCTTCAATAAAATACATTTTTAAAAAACATCACTTTAAACCTCAGTACTGCTATGAAAACCAGAGGAAAATACAGCTTATCCCCAGTGAAACCTATGCAGTGACAAATCTGCTTATACCTTCTGCTCATTCAAAAATCTCATGACCGTGTTGGAATCTCCAAACTTCATGGATTCTAAGCTATCCTGGCGGCGTTTGGCATCATAGAGCCATTTGCAGAAAGTCTGATAGTTATCACGGTAATTCCTCAGTTGTTTGATTTGTTTCTCCAGGTCCCATAATCTGGTGAAAATAATAGATAATAAAAGTATCAGAGCATTGCTGCTGCTGCTGCTAAGTTGCTTCAGTCGTGTCCGACCCTGTGTGACCCCATAGATGGCGTCACTACTGCTCTACAAAAGTATTTAATACAGAGTTACCAGATAACCCAGCAATGCCACTGGGCACACACTCAATAACTGAAAACATACATCCACACAAAAGTTAACGTGTGAATGTCTGCAGCAGCACTTCATGATAGTCAGAAACTGGGAACAACCCAAATATACATCCAATGATAGAATAAACAAAATGTGGTCTAGCCATGCAATGGAATATTATACAGTCAGAAAAAAGAAGCGAAGAGCTGACATGAGCTACACCATGGGTGAACCTGGGAAGCGTTATGCTAAATGAAAAAAAAGTCACAAAGGGCCACATATCATATCTTTCCATTTATATGAAATATCCAGCATAGGCAACTCTATAGAGACAACAAGTACAATGGTGGTTGTTTGGGGCTGGAAGGTTGGGAGGAAACAGGGCAAACTGCCAGTGGGTACAAGGCGTTTTGTTTTTGGCCATGCCATGCAGGTGTGGGATCTTAGTTCCTTGTGAGCATGAGTGAAAGTTGCCCAGTCGTGTCTGACTCTTTGCGACCCCATGGACTACAGAATCCATGGAATTCTCCAGGCCAGAATACTGGAGTGGGTAGCCTTTTCCTTCTCCAGGGGATCTTCCCAACCCAGGGATTGAACCCAGGTCTCCCACATTGCAGGCGGATTCTTTACCAGCTGAGCCACCAGGGGAGCCCTTAGTTCCCCGACCAGGGATCAAACCTGTGCCCCTGCTGTGGAAGTGGAGAACCAGGGAGTCTTCAGGTTCTTTTTTAGGGTGATGAAAATGTTCCAAACTCGGATGTGGTGATGGTTACACATTCTGAACTTAAGACAACTGAACTGTACACTTTCAACCGTGAATTGAAAGTGAATTGCATGGCGTGTGAATTATATATCAATAGAGATGTTTTTAGGAGGTGTTTTCAAATCCTCATTTGCAGTAAGGCATTTCTTTTGTATTAAATATAAGACTTAATTTTCACAAAATTTTGGAGAAGGCTCCCTCAGAGTCACTACTCCTTCCAATAAACGGTCATAACAGGAGTTTATGGGGCACAGAAGAGCCTGATCAGCAGCTTCCCTTATTTCCCTATGAGCCTGGAGGGTACCCGACAGATGTGAGTTCGAGCCTGGCTACTGGGATGAGGTCTCTTCCACTCCCAACAAAGCTGCTAGTGTGCGAAGAGAGCACCTAGGATGCCGAACTGACACACACAACAAGACGACTGGTCTCTTGTTTTAGATTTTGGCCAAGCCAGAAGGCATACAGGATTTCAGTTCCCCAACCAGGGATCGAACCTACACCCCCTGCCCTGGAAGCACAGAGTCTTAAACACTGGACCGCCAGGGAAATCTCCAGAACCACTGTTTTCTGTAGTGGCGACGTCAAGTGCCATTGTACTGGGGACAACCAAACGGGCAGAGAGTGTGGAGGAGGCTGGCTCACCTGTAGTCTATCTGTTTATCGATTCTTTGCCAGCGATCTGTCAGCTGGGTGACCTTCTCGCTGAACTTGCCCAGGTCCAGGTCACACAGTGGATACTGCTGTGAAGTCTGGGAGTGGATCTGCTGGGCTTTCTGCAGTTCAGTCTTCATGGTGGCCAACAAAGACTTCTTCAAGTTCAAGTCATTTTTAATTTTCTGTCACAGCAGAAAAAAATAAAAAAGTACAAATTAACTTCATTCCCACTTGATGCTACCCTGCAAGGGAAATATCTTTAAAGACTGCATTTCCTAATATTTGTGCTAATGACCTAGTTCTTTGTGCTAACTCAAGAAAAAAAAAAAGAATTTGAAAAAAAATTGATGTGTAAATCAGTTTAAGGAATGCTACATATCACACTCCATTCCATTCCTGGAAAATTATAAAATCTATTAATATATTTGGGCTTCCCAGGTGGCACAGCATTAAAGAATCTGCCAGCCAATGCAGGAGATGGGAGAGATATACATTTGATCCTGGGTTGGGAAGATCCCCTGGAGAAGGAAATGGCAGCCCACTCCAATAGCCTTGCCTGGGAAATCCTGTGGTCAGAGGAGCCTGGCAGGCTACAGTCCATGGGATCACAGAGTCGACAAGACTGAGCACACACACACTAATATATTTAATATCATATCTCAGGCTCTGAGAAGTGCTACCGTACTAGGCTCAGTTGCTAAGTCATGCTCCACTCTTTATGACCCCAGGGACTGTAGCTGGCCAGGCTCCTCTGTCCATGAAACTTCCCAGCAAGAATACTGGAGTGGGTTGCCATTTCCTTCTCCAGGGGATCTTCTCGACCCAGGAATCAAACCTGAGTCTCCTGAGGCTCTTTGGGCAGATTCTTTACCGCTGAGGCATTGGGGAAGCCCACCCCAGTACTACAGTACCAGCTTAACTAGGCTTAACTAGCATTCCCCAGGCTAATCTCACTACAAACGACCTTCTCAGGTGGGTCCTGCCAATGTGCTCTGGACAACAGCGTTCTGGGGATAACAGCTGATGTCAACCACGTGTGGCCAACAAAATCCAGTAATCCTCCAAAGTCATGAAGACATAGCGAAGCTTTATCACTGGGGATTGAGTATTCCTGCATTTTTGCCAAAATAAATTGGGCTGCTGTTAAAACTCCTCTTATTACCTTGAGTCCACAGCGGTAAGCCTCTACTTTATCCAGATCCAGGCACACGGTCTCCTCTTCCGTAAGTCTGGCCTCGTAAACCTTCAACATGTCTTCTGTCTGGAGAATGGCCTGCAGGAGGGCTCTCACGGCGCACAAGCTGTCAGGAGCCAAAGAGGCAGATAAAGTTGCCGATGACACAGTTAGACTTTGGCTCTTGCCACTCTTCATAAAAGGGAACGATATTAAAGCAGAGAAAAACTGATTTCGCTTATTTTAGAAGCAGCACAGCAATGCATTTTTCTCCCCCAACTTTCGTGATTCAGAACACCACTTTGCATTAATGGAAGAATGCTAAGCTCTGGCCTGAAGAGGCTGCCTTGGTGAGAAGAGACACCGGAGTTCAGAAGAGAGGGACTGGAGCCCTAGGCGCTGGAGGATCCTCTCTCAGAAGCACAGAAAATGTGAGTCCCTCACGAAAAGACAAACGACAGGCAACCAGCACAGAAAGCAAATGGAGTCTCACAAAATGAAGCTGGAGAAAGGCCGAATATCTGAGGTCAGTGTTTACCTATTTAAGTAGCCGTCCGTCACGCCATTGATATTTTCCAGTTTCTGAAACAATCCAAATACCTCATTCTGCAAATAGCAATATTTTTCCGAGCCTCTGAAGTTGGCTAGCATGTCCTTCAGCTGGTTGAGAACTTGAGCAATGGCTTGAGAATCATTCTGTACGCTCTGTCCAGAAGGAAGGAAAGCGCCTTTGACTTAGCTGTATGCCTGTCACTATCCTTTGTGCCCTCAAAAAGCCCACACAATGTGAATGAGAGAGTTGACCCTTCCTGTCCTTCATCAGGGAGGCCTTACCAGCACTGGGTCGATCAACCCTCTCCCTTAGAAAGTACACCTCAGACATTCCAATGCCGTGCCCAGGCCTGGCTGAGCAGAAGGAATGACTGAGCCTGACGCCGAAGCACCTGGGCTGCAGTCCCAGCTCCGCGGCTCTTACACCCCCTCCCCCAACCAAATCTCTCCACGTCCATTTCCTGTTTGCAAAGAATATCATTCTACTTGTCTAACCCTCATCATACGCTGTCTCGGGCAGAAGCCAAATTCATGCTTGTGAAAACTTTGGAAATCTACAAAGCACTATACTGCAGAAAAGGAGGAACACCGCAGCCTGATTCAGCAGCCCATCATCTAACAGCAAAGACGGTTCAGTCCCCAGCCTGGTGTTGTTCGACAAATTTGGAAGCACAGGAGAGGAAAAAGGAAGTCGGGCCGGAAGCCTTTTATTGAAAATGAAGGCTTCAATAGGTTTAAGCCTAAAAATGCTAAACCAGGATGTTTTTTCCATTAGTTCTCAGTTAAATATAAATATACCTGGAATCAAGCAAAATAATAATGAGCGCCTACCTTGAGCTCGTTTATTTTCACTGTGATGTGGTGGGAAGACCCCTGATCTGCCAGAAGGACGTTCTTCAGGGCCATCCTGCTCTCACAGAGCTCCATCTGCCGGCGTATCTTCTGGAGCTCTATCAACATCCACGTTTCTTGCTTGTCATTTTCTCTGTTGGTTTCAATTACTTTATTATGGTTGACGTCTTGGCAGGTCCCAAGGTGAGTGATTTCAGTCGTGGTTACTGTAAAAATGTTAGGACCACAAAAATCAGAGAATTCCCGGCAAGAAGCCCCAAGAAAACAGCAAGGCTGCATGAGAGTGTTGCTACTTCCTTGGATTGGGTTCTGAAAACTTAGTGTCTTTTTCTTTCTTTTTGAACTTTTTACTGTGTATTGGGGTACAGTCGATTAACAATGTTGTGATAATTAATAGCTTCAGGTGAACAGCAAAGGGACTTAGCCATACATATACATGTATCCATTCTCCTCTAACCTAAGTGCCTTTTGCAATGTGATCTTTCAAAGAAGTGATTCCAAAACAAGATTTGGGCAAACTACCTCCTTTCTTTCGAAAACGACATGTACGGTGGCTGAAAAAAAGAGGGGCTCCACACCAACCTGTCTGGTGCTGGGGGTGGCCGGGCAGCTGAATGACCAGGGTCTGGTAGTGCTTCTGGGCATCTGTGAACTGGGTCTGCATCTTCCGCTTGTCGTCGTCTCCGAACATCTCCGAGCCCTGGCTGTTCCTGATGAACTCTTGGTAATGTAGCTCGAGGTCGGAGATGGTCTTCATGTAGTCTTCCTGCCGCATGGTTTTCAGCTGGAAACAAACCCGGTGGAGGTGTTTCTGGTGGCCCCACACAGTGGCCAAGGGGAATTTGCTGGGAAATGCACCATGCTGGGGGTGGTAGAAGGGAAGCTGGGTGGGGGGGCGGAGGGTAGTGGCCTGAGGCATCGCCCCTCAAGGACCCATTAAGACAAAAGGTCTTTGAGGATTTAGACTTTGCTCCTAAGAACCACAGCAGCGAGTTGTCAATTTTTTTCTTCCTATGAGATTTTCTTCTTCAAAGGAAACAGGACTCAGAAACCCCAAGAGTCAAGTGGATCACAGCAAAGCTGCTCTAAGAAGAGTGAAGGGAAGCCCCCAGACTTACCCTCCCTGCCGTCTGCCCCTGTCCTCCCAGAGGACCTCTACCCCTGGGGTCCTTGGACCACAATCTGAAAACGACCGGTCTAGGGTAGCTAATGCTTTGGATTCCAAGAATCCTACCCTACCTTTTACCTTTGCGCTATCCGGTCAATAATTATGACCTCATTTTCCATTATGTCTGTTAAGGAGAAGGGGACCCAGGGGATCGCAGGACCACATGCCTTTGCCAGGGGACTTCTGGCTTGCTGGGTAACTTTAAATTGTCCTCTGTCTGGGTTGGATGAACTAGAACCTCTCAGGAAGGCTCAGCAGACTCTCTTGCTGACCCCAAAAGCACCAGCTGCACAGCGAGCCTTGCCTGGTGGAAACCGCAGTGCGGGGAGGGGCTGGGCAGCCCCTCTGGGCAGCGAGGGGTCCTGAGGGCCTACCTTGGCGATGGTCATGGCCTTGATCTTCTCGATATCGATCATGCAGTAGTGCCAGGACACCAGGCTCTTCATGTTGATGTAGAGCTGGTTCCACAGGGCCAGGATGGCTTCATAGTACTGCTCGATCCTAGGAGGCACAGGGGAGAACACGCGGGCCTGGCTCTCCAAGTTCATCCCCAAGGGGAACCCCGGCCCCATGGCACAGAGAGCTCAAAGGAGAGCTACCAGAGAAATGGGCACATGGACAGCTGCAAAACATCAGCATTTCAGGGAGGCCTTCCCCGGCGGCTCAGCGGTGAAGGATCCGCCCGCAATGCAGCAGACTCAGGCTTGATCCCTGGGCCGGGGAGATCCCCTGGAGAAGGAAATGGCAACCCACCCCTGTATTCTCGCCTGGGAAATCCCATGGACAGAGGAGCTGCTGGGCTCTAGTCCATGGGGTTGCAAAAGAGTTGAACACAACTTATCAACTAAGCAATAACATTTAGATGGATTTGGACCAATATCCAGAAGTATACTCTCAATGACTGACATGGGTTTAGATACACGGGAATCATTTTGGTTGAAACACGCAGTACAATTTGGGGGTGGTTGGGTTATTTGTCAGCAACTTTTTAACTGATAGAGGTCTGACTCCATGCATACTGGCAGGGAGAGATGGGTCTCGGGTCGTAGAACTCTGATGGCTTCTGGGGTTTGGAAATATTCCTTGGGCTATGCTCACCCCACCTTGAACGGGCTGAAGATTTCCTTTATAAAACATTTGGAAGAATCTGCCCTGGACAACCTGTCAAGCGAATGTTCCAGCTACTTACTGATGAGCCAAATGTTTACGTGAAATGTTTAGCCACATATTCTATTTGTGGCTACATGTCAGACTGTGTGTGGGTGTGCTCAGCTGCTCAGTCGTGTTCAACTCTTTGTGACGCCATGGACTGTCCTGGGATTCTCCAGGCAAGAATACTGGAGTGGGTTGCCCTTCCCTTCTCCAATATGTCAGACTATCAAGTGCCCAAAAGGAGGAAGAATTCTGAAACCATGCCTTTCAAGTGCATGGTCAAGATGAGTTCCTCTACTGTCAAACATTCTTTTTCATCTTCCAGTGATAAATACAGTATCTTCAACATAAAACCTCAAGACAAGGCAAAGGGCCCTTCACCGGATCCCACTTTAGGGGAGGTGACAGCTGTGTGGAGCGATGTGTCTGAGTGTTTGTAATGGGGTCGCCCGCACTTTTCCCCACCCGTGTCCGCATCAAGGCCAGCAGGAACCTGAACTACGTACTTGCTCGAGAGGTCCACGGCCAGAGGGTTGGGCGGAGGGATGATGAGGCCCACGGAGGGCACGAGCATGTCTACGCCCCCCGGGCCGGTCACATACCACTTGCTCCGCTCATTGTTATCTTTCAGGATACATTCGTCCCCTTTGTGGACAATTTTCTGCAAGGCAAGCAGCACCATGTTTTGGCTTGATCCACAGGGTCACATTTGTATCTTTTTGCTCAAAAAAACAGAAGCAGCCACAAGGACAACATGCAAAGTGTGACAGCTTTGAAACACTTAATTTCTCCTCCATTCAAGCTGACCTTGACACAATCCAACAAGACTGACGCTTTAAATACAACAGGGGAGTCTATAAGGTGTATCTGAAGCGAATTAGGAGGAGTGACTTTCCAGGAGACAACCAGGGGAGTCCGCCGGTGAAAGGATAAATCCTTTTATAAAGCAAAAACTCACCCCCTGACTTTTCCACACTTGTGAGTTTTTGTTTCATATAGTAGATTTCAGTGTGTGGACATCACACCTCATTCACTTGTTAAAATTTTTAAATAAAAACAAAAAATTTCTGGTATCAGGTCCCCAGAAAAACAACTTTCTAAATTAACTCCAGCATCTAAATTCCTTCTTTTCTAAATTAACTAGATAGCTTCTTAAAATGGGTAAATTATGACATCTATCTTAACTATTAACGTAACAAGTTTGACAAGTAGGTATTTCGATCTCCACTTTGATTTCTTTCTTCTCTCCAGCCAATGGTTCTAAAACCATTTCTGCATGGTAGAATAAACTCCATTGTTTTATAACGTTCATCTCATCAACTAGTCACATTTTCATTTATTAAATCCTCCATAATTTTTATAAGAATATAGAGTTGTGGGAAATTCATGAAAACTTGCTAAAATGGAGCCATCTTTCCATATAAATGTTGGTATTGACCGTAGAGCCTACAGAACTGATGTGTTCATTTAATACATGAAATTCACAATGACATTCCCTTTACGTGCAGCATAGTGGCCATGTATCTTGTTTGCTTTTAATCTCAGAAGAAAATAAGTCTTAAGCCTTAAAACAGAATTAGAATAGTTTAAAAATACTTATTGTCCTACTTATTGATAATTATCACATGATTCAGAACAAAATTACTCCATTCTCTCAACAGCTTCCCCTTTGTATACAAAAGAAAGACATTTACTAGGGTGTTCTCCGAAACCTAAATTCAGTTCTGCTCTCTCGACGGACAGAAACCCATCCACAGAGAAAGGGAAAACTTTGGCAGCATTCTGAGTAACAGCACACACCTGGTCCTGTTTGTAGTCGCAGAGAGCCCTGAGAATAATGGGTTTATTGCTTCTGTAGTCCGGGTTACGCGGTTTCAGCTGCACAATCTTCTTGGACTTGTTTACCAAGCTCTGCACCTGGCGCTTGTATTCAAGGATTTTCTCCCGTTCTTTCTGCAATTGCAAATAGAATCATCCTTGAACATACATACTCTCTGAAAATTAGGTGAGATCTTGAAATGGCATCCCTATAGCTGTCATGATAATACAAATTAGACCCTGCTGTAGTTGCATTAGCTGTAAAAAGCCACCCATTCATTTGTGTGCAGGGACCACGGGTACCTTTCATAAGAAGCCACCGCAGAGGCAACACAGCCTTGAATTAGGGGGCAGGAAACCATATCACTGTGTGAGAGGACTAAGCTGATAACATGTGACGTCCACTTTTCAAAAGGGATCTTCATGGTAAGTCATCAGTGTTCTCTCCCGTTTTGTTTAGAGCAATGGTAACTACCGAAGCGGAAGTAATCTGCAACAGTAGCTAAGCATGCAGAGAAACGTATTTGAGAAAAGCCACTGAAAGTGAAGACGAGGTTTGCTTGAGCTTTGAGCATTCACTGCTCTGCAGAGCAACACAAATCCAAACAGCAGTCTGAATCCATTGGTGGGTGCGTTTATTTTATTCCCAGGAAAGGGCTTGCATCTGAGACGCTACCTCCAGCTCCTTGATCTGCTCCAGCAGGCGCTGCAGGGGTGTGTTCTTGTCACAAGGGTACTTCTTCCTGATGGAGTCTTGGAGACCCTTCAGGTAGGCTTCCGTCGACTGAGCCTCTTCAAAAAACTGTGAAGGACAGGAGTGACTCTAGGTCAGTTAAAAGCAACTGAACACGCAGCATCACCTAATACTTCAACTTGCAGGAGTATCTTCCCTACGAGTCTATCTGACAGGTGGTTAAAGGAAAAGATTAGAGCAGAAAGTTACAGGAGCGCACGAGACGATCTGAAAGGTAGGTGACTCGTCTACACTCCTCGAAGCCGCCGCTGCTGCTGCTGAGTCCCTTCAGTCGTGTCCGACTCTGTGCGGCCCCAGAGACAGCAGCCCACCAGGCTCCCCCGTCCCTGGGATTCTCCAGGCAAGAACCCTGGAGTGGGTTGCCATTTCCTTCTCCAATGCATGAAAGTGAAAAGTGAAGGCGAAATCACTCAGTCGTGCCCGACTCTTAGCGACCCCATGGACTGCAGCCTTCCAGGCTCCTCCGTCCATGGGATTTTCCAGGCAGGAGTACTGGCGTGGGATGCCATTGCCTTCTCCTCTAAGCTAAACCCCAACAAATAGTATTTATGCAATATTGTAAATACCGTTTTCAGTGCTTTTTCAAACACATTCAAAAGAGAAGGCATCAAGACCCAAAAGACAGTTAAATGGTTACTGAGCATAAGAACCTGAAAGTAGGCAGCGTTTTCTTTGAGATGAACATCAATGCATTTGGTAATCTGAAGAATCCAGCTCCACTGGGTCTGCAGGGTGTCCATGTAGGCCTGAAACAAGAGAACAGCAGCCGTCTCTCCACCACCCAGCCGCAGAGAGGCATCCGTCCGTCCACAGGTGCGTGAGCATCAATGAGAAGTATGAAGCAGCTTTTTAAATTTAATTCCAAATCAAGTGAAGTTTTTTCTAAAAACTGAAACCAGAATTTCCCAACAGGAACCTTTGGGTATGGTAGAAATTAAATTTTAAGACTAATTTTGGAAATTCCCTGGTAGTCCAGTGGTTAGGACTCAGCGGTTTCACTGCTGTGGCCCCAGGTTCAATCCCTGGTCAGGGAACTAGGATCCTGTAAGCTGTGCCGTTAAAAAAAAAAGACCTAGTTTTAACAAATGGGTATCCTTACAAGTATTAGTTAAAATATTCATCCAAATGACATAGTTCCTGACCAATCATAACAGACCAGTCAGAACAAGGACAAAGCAGGGGCATCAAGTCCTATTCCTGTTCAGCTGTTAGATCATGGGGAGGTTCAAGGAGAAACGAGCAGGACCCTGTGGTCCGTGCCCCCCACCCCCTCGCCCATGTCCTCAAACTGCGTCTTATCTGTGGAAAAACTTTACCCAAACAATGAACTTAATCAGAGAAGTGAGAAAATGCAGAAACAAAGGAATATGGTCCGACATGACTAAATATTAATAGTTTGGTCTTTAAGCAAAGTTCCTCCTCAAGCGCTCTATCCTGTGAGCTGTCCTGTACATACTGAAACCTCCAGCAGGTGGAAGAAGCCATCTACACGAGGACAAGACTGTCGCCACGACATAAGCTGCCACAGTTCTGAGAACTGGCCTCAAATAAATGTGAACAAACCGACCCTGAAACTAAAGACTAACTGTACTTAAAAGCACTGAGACACCAGTCATCACCGCATGACTAATTTTGAGATGACTATCAGAGCTGACTGTGCTATTTCTGCATATAGCCCCTCCCACCGTCCATAAAAGCTCTTGCCCACTGATTGTCAGTAGAGGGAGTCAGCCTTTGGACAAGGAGTCTGCCTTGAGCACATCCCACAGATCACAGTCGAGGACAGAGGTCAGCAAATTACAGTTCAAGGGCCATATCCGGCCCACTACTTGCATTTATAAATAAAGTTTTATTGGCAAACAGCCACATCCATTCAGTTACATGCTGCTATAGTTGCTTTCACACTACAATAGCAGAGTTAATTTCAACAAAGACTAAATGGTCTGTCAGTCTAAAATATTATATTATTTGATTCTTTCCAGAAAAAGCTTGCCAATCCCTGGTCTAGGGTGTTGATAAATAAACTTGTCATGGCTTTGCAATGGGCAAAAACTACTCATTTGTATAGTCTTTTTTGTTTTTTGGATAGTCTTATTTTTTGAAAAGTGTCCCCTTTCTTCCCCTGATAAAAATATAAATCTCATGAAACCCACCTCAATTTTGTCTGAAGCTGGATGTTGATTGAGGACAAGTTGGTCACTTTCTTGTTTAAGCTTATTGAGCTCTTTCTCCTTAACCTCCAGCTGACTCATGCGTATCTGTGAATGAAAGAGAAGCAAATCCCTTAGAGTAAGTCACTGGCAGCTTTCTATCCCTCCCACCATCCTTAGAGGAATCAAATACAAAACTGCATCTTGGAATGAACAATGCCAGAGAACTGCATGATCCGTTCCTCAAGAACTGTAGCATTTTTAAGACCAGAAAGGATGCCTGAGATCCAGTATGTGGCTGAGGCCAGACCGGTGACACGTCTCATCCGAATTCACCCAGGTGACGTGACAGAGTCACAACACATACTTGTTTTTGTGGTGCAGTCCCTAGGTCGTGTCCAGCTCTTTGCGACCCCATGGACTGTAGCCCGCCAGGCTCCTCTGTCCATAGGATTCTCCAGGCAAGCATACTGGAGTGGGTTGCCATTTCCTTCTCCAGGGGATTTTCCGGACCCAGGGATCGAACCCAGGTCTCCTGCATTGCAGGCAGATTCTTTACCACTGAGCCACCTGGGAAGCCCACTACACATACTGAGACTGTCTACTTCTCAGGTCTAAGCCACCACGGTCTTCGGTGTACACTGGGGGATAACTGACTGAACTACCTCACTCCTCTCTCTTCCGAGATGTTAAACACTGCACTGCCCATCTTAAGTCACTGAAAAGCCTTCAGAAAGGAATGGTTTTCCATGATCTCTCCCCCGAGGCTGAATGACAGGTGGCCGATTAAATGATTACAGATGCGTCCATCGCGACACGCGACTCCGGGGGCTTACCGAGAAGGCCTCCTGCTTCTGAGCGATGCTGGTGTTCCTGTCGCTCCAGTCGTACAGCAGCTCCTCCTCCTCACAGTCGTTGATCCACATGATCTCGCGGGATGTGGCCTGGATGATGTTCTGCAGCTGCCGCAGGTGGTCCATCCTCTCGAAGGACGCTTTCTGCACAGGACGGTCAAAGCGGCGTTAGGACAATACGAGATGGATGGTGCTCCCTGCAGACGCCACAGATACGCCCTGGCTGGTTCCTTTTACCAACAAAAGTCCCAGGAAGCAGTGCAATGCTAATTTCTTGCATTCAGCGATCAGCTGGGAGATGGGAAGGACCCGCCCAAACTTAGGAACAAGGGGAATTTTAGATGCGACGAACTATCCCGATCCAGATGGGTCCTGACTCATACACTGCCGTTCGGCTTCACCAATTAGTTTTGGACCATAAAGAGAACACAGCTTCTTAAAAAGATAAGTCAAGCGCTCGTTGCCCTCTCCAGTGTCCCCCAAATTCAAAGTGTCATCACCTTGGAAAATAGCTGTGTCGCCACTAGCCATGTTATTTAAATAACATCATTGCCAACAGGGAAACACTGGAAAAGTGAAGACAGGGCGACTCAAATAGGCAGAAGAATAGAAATATCTCTTTTTACGAGTCAAGGAATTGGTTCAGTTTGTCACAAAATGGTAAGGATGGTCTGGAAAACCTCTCTCTAAAGAAAACAAGTCTTATTTTTGCTTATATTTTGTGAAAAGGCTGCAGTCACAACTGGAAAAGCTTTATGTCTTTAACTGCAAGTACTTAACAAGGGCTATTGACGGGACCCTTCAACTTGCAAACAGAATAGCACTGTCTTCAGAAAAAATTCTTTTAAAATTCCTTTATAAAGAAAACACAGCAGCAGAAATGAAATTAGCATCGGCAAGTCCCTCATATACTTCCAGGTACTTCCAGAGTCCTTAAGGATAGTGCCAAGCAGGTGCTTTAATCCCCAGGTCCACATTTATAAGACTGAACTGCGCTGGACACAGAGCTTTCAGAGTAAGCCGTCTTACCAGCAGGTTTTCATACTCCTCCTCCAACTGGTAGATTGCAGACTTCTCCCGCTACAAGAAGACCAACAGCGGGTTAATTATTTAATTCCCCTTGAGGGTTTACATAGAAAGAACAGCCCTTCTAAATCTCCTCTGTCAAACATATACTAACTTCCGATTCCCCAGTAGCAAGAAGTAGCTGCTCTATGGAAACTTTTACCCACAGGGACCTTTCCCAGTCGGTCTGGAGGCAAAGTTCACTGGCCTGGTGGCGGCACCTCTACAAAGTTAAGGGCTCATCACTATCACTTACAGACTCACTATTACACAAACTTTTAAAAGTTTGAAAATATCATTTAGGACTCCTCAGAACTTAGAGAAAAGAGGGAGAGACCTGATCAGATACTCAAGTAGACAAAAGTAGGTTTAAAAAAAAAAAAAGAGTGGAAGAAGTAAGGATGAGCATCTCGGGCTAAGGACAAAAGTCAATGATGTCAATGGTACAAATGAACTTTATCAATGAAGCAGAAACAGGCCCTATGTAGACAACAGACTGGTTGCCAGTGGGGAGTGGGGTCGGGGGGTGGGTTGGGGGTTTTGATCAGCAGACGTAAACTAGTATATATAGGATGGAAAACAACAAGTTCCTACTGTATAGCACAGGGAACTGTGTTCAGTATCCTGTGATAAACCATCGTGGAAAAGAATATGAAACATACTGTATGCATGTATAACTGAATCACTTTGCTGTACGGCAGAAGTTAACCACCACATTGTAAGTCAGCTGTACTTCAATATGCAAAATATGCCTACAGGCCAAGAAGAAAAAAAAAATTCCCAGTCTGTTGGGGAAGAAGCCATGGACTCATGTTTGAGCCCAAACTGCCTGGGATGACGTGGCGACAGCACCCTTCAGCACACTGTTGGGAGCCTCAACAGGAAGAGCCCCAGGTACCAGGTCGGCTTTGATCTTGTCCAGCTGCCAGCGGTAGTCCCCGATGGCGTTGTGGATGCTTCTGTGGCTGCTGATGTGCTGCTCCACCGAGGCCAGGTCCACGCCCCAGGTCATCATGTCCATCTCCGCCTGCCACGGGAGACAGAGGGCCCTTATTTCCAACTCCCTCCTCGACAGCACCCCCGGCGGCCAGGCCGCAGTGCATATGAAACTTCCAGATACAAATGAAGCTGTAACTAATCAATAGTTTTGAAAACCCCCCCAAAAAAACCAGTTTATAAAGGCTACTGCTGCTGCTGCTAAGTCACCTCAGTCGTGTCCAACTCTGTGCGACCCCACAGATGGCAGCCCACCAGGCTCCCCCGTCCCTCGGGTTCTCCAGGCAAGAACACTGGAGTGGGTTGCCGTCTCCTTCTCCAATACATGAAAGCGAAAAGTGAAAGTGAAGTCGCTCAGTCCGACTCTTCAAGACCCCATGGACTGCAGCCTACCAGGCTCCTCCGCCCATGGGATTTTTCAGGCAAGAGTACTGGCTTGGGGCGCCATTGCCTTCTCTGTTGTAAAGGCTGCTGCTGTTGGCTGCTGCTAAGTCGATTCAGTCGTGTCCAACTCTGTGCGACCCCATAGACGGCAGCCCACCAGGTTCCCCCATCCCTGGGATTCTCCAGGCAAGAACACTGGAGTGGGTTGCCATTTTCTAGGGAATCCCAAACAGCTCTTGGGGGTTGCCCAATACAGTAAAAGCTGGGGGTTCCCTCAACTTATCTGCCCCCATCTCAAGATGGGCTGAGCAGAGAAGATGATGTAATGAGATCCTTGAAACCCAGAGCGTGTGCTCTGAAGGAAAAAAACAAAATCTACCTGTGCACGTCCAAGTGACCTGTGTGTATACACAGCTGTGACTGCGGATCTGTGTATGACACAGTGTGATAAGATACTGACAGAGGTTTCTATATTCAGTCGTTTTAAATGTGCATCAAAAATAGTTCATTAAGCTCAATCAAGTACTACTTCCAAAGCTCAACATTTGACCTAAGACAATTTTTCATTGTTTATTTCTTTAACTTGTTTTGAGTAATGCAGTTGTTGACTCTTTAAATCCAGAAGTTAGCACTGCCTTTTGGGTTGTAAAACTCTCCACGGCCCATTTCAAAGAGAAGTGACAATATATATCCAACACCTTCAGTTCAGTGAATATTGGCAATATTAAGATCATGCGTTTATGTTAGCTTTCTAAAAAGTAAACCTAACTTTCTAATTTGCATCTCCATTACTTCAAATTCAGAGTGCCAAAAAATAAGAATCAAACATATTATTTCACAAGCTGCATACTGGGGTGAGTCTATCATCTCGTCTTTCTTTTGCATGAGCTCATGTAAATTGCCAAATCTCTCGGACGTGGCGAGGGCAAACATTCCAGAACGGTATTGCAGCGGGAACAGCACCCGCTATTCTAAGCCACATCCACGTTCTCATGTACTTGACGAGCCTTCAGAAAAGGCAGCCCACCAGGCAACTGTAAGTTACCCATGGCCTTGGGTAACTGTAAGTTACCCTCTGACCTTGCCCTCTCATGGCTCCTTTCAACCTTAAAGCAAAACAAGCGAGGGCACCGGGAAGTTAATGAAATGACCAACCCCGCCTTCATTACCAGCCAGGTGTGCATATCTGCCCTGCTCATCAGCAGAAACACAAATCAGGGAAACAAGACCCTGGCCCAGGAGCTGTGTGACTGTGCGCCGACCGTGCTGCTGGAGACACTCTCCCTTATCAGCTGGCCCTGTGGCTCAGTCTCCTGGGAGTGACAGGAGGAATGCGGGCTTGGAGGAAGCAGGGATAAGAGGAAAGGGCTGGAGAACCTCAGAGCAAACCAGTAATAAGGGATAAAACAGCTCACAGTTCCTTTGAAACCCTCATCAATATCATCTTTTAGAAGATGCCCCCCTTCCTCACCACAATGGAAAATTGAGTCCATGTGATAATGCTATTTTCAAATGCTCAAAATTTGAAAATGTGGAGCCTTGGGGCTTCCCTGGTGGCTCAGTGGTAAAGAATCTGCCAGCCCCTGGGTTAGGAATATTCCCTGGAGAAGGAAATGGCAACCTACTCCAGTATTCTTGCCTGGGAATTCCCATGGACAGAGTCTGTTGGACTACAGTCCATGGGGTCACAAAGAGTCCGACATGAGTTATCAACTGAACAAAAATGTTGAGCCTTGGCGTACTTTTAAACTATTGTTTTAGCTTGAATATTCTATACCAAACTTTTCCGGAGGATACCATGCTAAGTCACTACAAAATTTATTGTACTGTAGGGATAGTGTTAACATTTTATTAATAAAATGCTATGTTTACAGGTTAAAAAAAAAAAAAGTTGAGCCTTTGCTACAAAAGATTCTCACAAAGCTACACCCAACATGAATTCAGAAAGTGACGAAGTATGAGCTGTCATTTTATAGAACTGTCGTGGTGACTAAGAAGAATGAGGGAATCTGCCATTTTAGAAGTTATCTGGTTCAAAGGTTGCTTCACCTAATGTCACTGATCCTCCCGACATAGTCCAGGCTCCAGGAGCTCTGCCCAGCTTTCTCTGCTGGCTCCATCCTGCAAGGACGGGCATGCCACCCCTCCCCACTCCTATCTGAGCACGGTTTTATTACAGCTCAAAGCCAGCTATCAGCCCCACACTGCTCTGCATAGAAAAGTGGCCCCTGGGTGTGTATATATATATATCTTTCCTTAAATAACATTCTCTCTCAGGGCTATGGGACACAATGTTGGAACCCTCATTTTCTGGCATGGAGTCGACATACAGCAAATGCTTCAGAAACATGTGTTCAAAGATTTAAAGGGAGTTGGGACACCTGCAAATAGGTTTGTATTTACCTTGCTGGAATTACAACTTTGCTCTTTAAGAAGCCCCACCTTCTTGTGTTACAAAGTCTTTGTAAGACACGGGAGAAAAGGTTAACTGAATGAATGAATGTTTAGCCCTATAAGCCCTCACACTTGCGAAAGAACACCCACAAAAAGATTGAGAAACTTTAGAACCACTGCCAAACTAGTCCAAGGACAGGTCATAAGACCACTGTTTCTGACGACCTCGATCCCACCTCTGCACGACTGATCATTCTAACACGCCCACCTTCTCAAGAGAAGGATGGTTCGTCAGGATCGGTTCTCACTATAAAATTCCCATCTACCTGATGATGGTACATTCCTCCTGCCACCTGTTCATTACAGCACCTAATTACTACATAAAACAACAAAACAATCATTAGCAGTGAAAAATCCTCTGTGGAAACTCCAGTTCTCGGGGCTCAGCACATCGGGTGCCAGCACCTCACTTTGCTCCCACATCAGTGATGTCACGCTTGCACAAGGCGCCTGACACTTCAAAAATACGAGATGAAACAACCCATGAACCCAAACTGGAAGATCCAGTCTCCCTGCCTGTCCAGCTCCTACAATTCCTTACCATTTTAAATGAACCTCCACAACCTTCTCCTCCTTTCTCTTAAGGACCTCTCGGTAACACCTGATGGGCTCAGGGATGAAGTGTTTTTAGCCATGAACTCCCATAACAGATGTTCCTGTAAGAACTAGATTTTCACAACCTACCAATTCAATCATACCTGTTAAATATTACTCGAGTGATAAAGTACGACTATAAAGCCATGAGGAAGAAGAGAAAAAAAAAAAATCCTCGGAAGTTTCATTTATTTCTAAATAAAAGCCTTCATTCCAAAATAAAAGCCCATGAGGAAAAGGAGAAACCAGCAAGAGGCCTGGGTCATCACCCGGTTGCACGCGGGGCCGGGAACTCTGAGCACCAACCTCTTCCCGCCGGAAGCTGCTTACCCTCTGCTGCCTCATCCACCCCAGACACTCGCTGGTGAGGCGCTTGGTGAATTCATCCCACCCGGAGCCACTCTGGCAGGTGTACCCTCCGCCGCCCTTGGAGCTGGCCCTGCGGACGCGGGGGGCGCTGATGGCTTTGTAGAGGGCTCGCATCTGCTCCTGCAGCTGCAGCAGCCTGGAAGGAGAGGGGAACCATCACGCCGCGGCAGGAAGACAGCCCCTGAAGACCCGTCCTGGGCAACCGTCCCCCCTTGGGTCCGCACAGGGGCCACACGTGCCCTTTTTTATGGCCTCTCTCTTCTTTTATAGTTTTATTTATTTTGTCTGCGCTGGGTCTTCATTGCTGCAGCGGCTTTGCTCTCATTGCAGAGCGTCGGGGCTTCTCTTCGTGGCAACGCGGAGGCTTCTCACGGGCTCTAGGGCACCCGGCGGGCTTCACTGGCTTCAGCTCCCAGGCTCCAGAGCACAGGCTCGGTAGCATCAGCACAGGCTTAGTTGCTCTGAGACATGTGGGATCTTTCCAGCTCAAACCCTCATCTCCCGCACTGGCAGGTGGATTCTTTACCACTGAGTCACCAGGGAAGCCCACAAATGTTTTATGGATAGGCCTTTTTTTTTTTTTTACCTTAGTCACAGGCAAAACCTTAAGAATTCTGCTGCTCCAAACCTGAAGCATCATAGCAAGGGTGACTGCCTTTGCCCAACCTGATAGCATTTTGTACTTTCTCACGAGTTCCAGCCTGGGGATCTCCTAGGACCCCACGCTCTGAATACCATGATCACATAAAATCAGACTACACACCTCTGCATGAAACGGCATCTTCAGCTCTATGAGTCTCATTTCAGTATGCAGCAAGCTTAGCTGGGCTCTATGTTATTCATTCTTTTAAAACTATTCACTTGGCTGCAGCGGGTCTCAGCCGCAGCACGCAGGACCTTCTATCTTCATTGCAGGGTGAACTCTTAGTTGGGGTATGTGGGCTCCAGCTCACTGAGGGTTGCACCCCAGGCCCCCAGCAGTGGGAGCACCCAGTCTTAGCCACTGGAACACCAGAGAAGTCCTCAACTTAATCTCAGACTCAAAAGTCAACGACCGCGCCAAAGACTTTTGTTGCCCCCTAAGTGGAAGCACGGTGGACACCTCACAGCAAACTCCTGGGCAGGTCTGCTTGACTCACTGCTCGGCAGCTTCGTGATTCCACAAAAGATGAAGGTAGTGGGTTTAGGTGATTTGTATTAGAGACCCAAGAAAGGGGCGAACTTATCAAGCAAGGGAGCCTTTCCTGGAAAACGTCTGTGCTTCCCTCAAGGGAAGACCAGGGTCGGGGGACTGAGTGTAACTCCTGCACCACGTCTGCACAACTCCTGCTCGTCTGCAGGGCCGTCTGCACCACGATCGCTCTGTGGACAATACCTTTTCTCTTTCTCTGTTTTTAAAAAATGTCTCTTTGGCTTCGCTGTGTCTTAGCTGGCACTCGGTATCTTCGTTGTGGCATTCAGGATATTTTAGTCATGTGTGGGATCTTTAGTTGCAGCACATGGGATCTAATTCCCTGACCAGGGATTGAACCCAGGCCCCCTGCATTGGGAGTAGGGAAGTCTTAGCCACTGGACCGCCAGGGAAGTCCCTGCAATACCTTTTCTGATAAGCATCACAGGGCTGGCCCATCTGCCGCATCTCTCTGATCAAGCTATCGGTAATTTCCATCTGATCGTTGGCCTGGGCAAAACACTCGTCCAGCTCTCTGCTCCGGGCCAGCTGAATTCCATCTCCATACTTCAGTTCCTGCAAGAAAGAAGTCATGTGAAGGGAGCACACGATACGGGAAAGAAGAGCTTCACGTGTGCTAACTGGAAGCGAAAGTTTCTGCTATAAACTTAAATAAGTTCCCCCGTCATTCCATGTAACTGCAAAAAAATCTTTAAATGAAAATTATCTTATTAATTTGAAGAAACTGCCTGCAATGCAGGAGACCTGGGTTCAATCCTCTGGAGAAGGGAATGGTTACCCATTATTCTTGCCTGGGGAATTCCATGGAGAGAGGAGCCTGACAGGCTGCAGTCCATGGGGTGGGACTTTCACTGTCACAAACCAAAATTGTAGACTGTTTTTTAAATTTTGAGAGGCCTTTAAAAGCATATCCAAAGATTGCTAATCTCACCCTTGCTTCAATGTTAAATGCCTATCTTTCTTATTTACACAAGCCATTCATCTAACTGGAATTCTGCTGTGGTAAGAGCCCTGTACCGTTATGCCAGATAAGGTCTTTTTTTTTCTTTTTTTAACACACAAACTGAGTTTTTCCTGCATCTTGTAGGAAATAACTTTTCAGTTCTTAAAAAGAAAGCTGTCTAGTTGGTTGCATTGAGCTAATAACTGTCCTGGTTTTGATGATGAGTGATACTTAATGAAATGCCACTTTTGGAGGGAACTGAATGATGGCTACTCAGATAAAATCACGCATCTCTTGACTTCTACGCCTGTTTCAGTGAGATCCGATGCTATCTCAGTAACATCCAGGAGCATGAGGCCTTCCCCAATGTTAACATCTCCCCTCAATTTTTAATTGCTCATTTTCCCAGACTTTGTAACGTTTCTCCTGTAGAACTGTTCTCACAAGATGGTAAGTTTTCCTGAAAAAATGACATTAAATTGACGTGTACATCACAATTCATGACAACCCAGTGACATACACACATCAGGGTGGTATCTCTAGGAAGAGAAAGTTTCCAAATGACAGAAACCACCACAGGTGATGGCAATCCCAAAGGGCGGCAGTCCACAGAGTAGGCATTTGCTGGGAAAAAAGCGTGAAAACCAGTCCCCATGGTTCAGTCAACACTGCAGGTAGGTGGGGAAGTCTGTTCTGGGACAAAGCATCGCTACATGCTAAGTAGGTGAAGGAGGTGAGGGATGAGACTGCAGAGGTCTATGAGTCTACATCAGTAGGAGCAAGCCCAGGAACAGAAGCAGCTGCGGTCGGCACTAGGGGGCTCAGCAGGGTGGGAAGCGAGCTTACGGGCTGCACAATGAGCTCTGCCCTCATCAGGCAGTCGGAGCAGTTCTGCAGGAGCTCCTGGATGGTGTTCTGGTTCTGGTGCCTGGACATCGTTCCCGTTTGACTGAAGGAAAAACACAGAGAAGGCAGGTGGTAAGTTTTTTTCAATTTTGAAAAACTGTAAACTCTCAGCAAAGATGCAAAAACACTTCACCCCATCTCCCTCCCAGTTGCTCACACTGGCTGGGTCTCTGTGTCCCCCTCCCCCTTTTCCATGTGTGCTTCACAGGAGATGTGGGTTTGATCCCTAGGTCAGGAAGACCCCCTGGCAGTCCACTCCAGTGTTCTTGCCTGGGGAATTCCACACACACAGGAGGCTGGTGGGCTACAGTCCACGGGGTGGCAAAGAGTTGGACACTGAGCAACTAAGCACAGCACGAGATCTAATCCGGATGAGTTGTGGAAATGCATTTCTAGCATCTTCTCGGTCACTCATCCGACGTCAATGCCATCAGAAGTCCCTCTGCAAAAGGGGGCTTCAGCCCAGAGCTGCAGGGCTTCCCTGACCAGTCTGTGAGGACACTTGTAGGAGACAAAAGAAAAGCTTACTCTGCAAAACTATTTTCTGCAATTTCAGAAAAAGATGATAATGGTCAAGAAAAAACGGAGTGAAGAAAGTGATGGCAAATTTAAGTATCTTTAATGCAAAGACAAGGCACTTTTTTGCTTTCAGGATGACCGTGGACTATTATCCCGTATGGCTGCTCAGCCACACGTGTATTGCAAACGCAGCACTTTACTGGAAGAGAAGTGGCAGAAACCATAAAACAAGGATGGTGTTTAAGGAGAACGTTGTAGATATTCTACACTTTAAAAAATATTTTATTTATTATTCATTTGTTTGGCTGTGTAAGGTCTTAATTGCACATGTCAATTCCTAGTTGGGGCATTCCCAGGCAGGCATCAAACCTCCACCCCCTGCATTGGGAGCGCAGCCTTAGCCACTGGACCACAAAGGAAGTCCTCGATATTCTACATTTTAAAGAAAGAAATTAAAGAAATTCAGTCTGTTCCAGATACACATAAAGAGTCATCTATAATAAAACAAGTCTTATTTTTTCTAATTTGCCAAGGTACCTTATGCCACAGCACAGCCCACTACGGCTTAGCTTAAGAGACATTTAAAGCCCATTAAATTATTACTGTTCAGGAAAGACTTTAAGAGTGTCCCACAAGAAACCTGAGCTCTGCCCAGCGTTCAGAGCCACCAGTCAGCCCAGCCCAAGCTTTCAGATAAAACCGACGCCGGCTCAACCCTGGACTCTCTTTTATGTGTGTCTGTGTCGAGAAGGGTGGCCGTGCATTTTAGAGGAAGAATTTCACTGTTAAAAATAAAAGTCTGAAAAGCACAGGCTGTACTAGGCAGAGAGGGAGTAAGGTTACAAGAATGCGGGATGATCCCCTCCACTCCTGATTCTGCCTCATCTCACATCCGAGAGGCACTTTCGCTGCCACCCGTCGGCAGTCCGACCCTGCCAGCCGGGCTCCCGACATGCCAGCACCGGCTGAGAGTGCGTGGGTGAAAAACCAGCTCCCCTGGGAACCGCTGCCAGGTGGGGCTGGGGCTGCTCCAGGCAGGCCGGGCACCACCCACCCAACAAAACCAGGGCGCCCCACCCTCCCTGCATGAATGCTGCCCTTCTCCGCCTCCCACGCAGAATCAGGCAGGAGGCCTGGCACACCTCTGGAATTGCTGAGATATAAACAGGACTCTATCCCTTGTCAAAACCTGTGCAAAATTCCAAATGACTTAGAACACTTTCCAAAAGGCACCTATTGTAATAGGGAGGAAAGACCTTCAGGAGACAGAGACGTTAAGAAGCACAGAAGCGTCATTGAGAAGCGAGGATGGGAGGCAATTAGGGAGTCCTGTGAATTACACTTGTTTTCCTAGTGGAAGAGGCATGAGAGGACCTTTCTTCTGAAACATTGGGTCATTCTGATACGTGACTGGGTTCAGAGAGTGATTCCCACAAAGAATGCCAGTCCCTCCCACGCAGAGAGGGAGCTCTCAGAGCAGTGCAAAATCTGAGTTTCTTACATGACTTAATAATATGTGTGACTATAAAAACTGGCACAGGGAGTTCCTAGGCAGGTGCAGATGGGAACTCTGGGTGAGGGTAAGGGCTTGGCCAAAATGTTCACTGGGGTTTTTCCCTATCATAAAAAATTAAAATATTAAACATTAAAAAAGTAAAAAAGCAGCAGGGAGGCCAAACTTCCGAATGAAAGTCTCTAAGTGTATATATGCAAATCTTTTTGGGCCCACATGCCTCGGGCATGGGTAGAGACCATGCCCCTTGCAGCGGAGGCACAGAGTCCTAACCACTGGACCGCCAGGCAAGTCCCTATACAGGCCTTTTTAAAATGACTTTATGCCACTAGATTCCTTTGACTACAAAATTAACTCATCAGCTCTCTATACCCAACTACTAGAGTAGTTAGTTACACGACACTTAGAAATGAACTGTATCCAGGAAAAAGAAGAAAGGCAATTAAATGTTGGCTTAAAATATTATGAATGTGCACTTTAAAAAAAAGTAACTCCACAGTCTGTTAATAATACTGGAAAGAATTCTTCATGTTTTACTAAAAAACATGCTTATGTTCACTATACACACCCTTGACAGCCACTAAAACCTTCTGTGTGTGCCTTGGCATGTTAGGAAATAGATTAACAGCTGTCAGGCACAAAAATCTAATCTCTTTAAAAGTATAAAAAAGAAAAATGAAATGCTAAATTGTAAGCACAGTGTAATGAAGAACCCTTGGTACTGTGATTGGTCTATAGGAAAGTATAATCTGATGAAGCAAATTTTCTCTTAAGAGACAACATTTCAAGACTGGTCCTTAAAGCAAGACCTACAGCTCTCGTCTGTCATCTGTAAAATCTCACTTCAGTCTGAACATCCTTGGGAAACACCATGAAAATGAGACCGGAGGAAGGGAGACCCAGGCCCCCTGAGGTTTACTGATGAGGATAGAGAATCCACCTTCATATTTCAGTGGTCCTGTTTCCGCCCAGTGACAGACTCACAAAGAACTGGCTTAAAAATCAAGGAGGCTGTGTCTGCTCAGAGGATTCTGACTCACCAGACACCCAGATGCTTCGCAAGGCTGGCCTTCCAGCAGAGGAGCCAGGAGAGCGTGCTTCAGGGAACACAGGTGGGTTTTTGTCATTCAAAATTTTTTAAGTCAAAACCATTTTTTCACATAACTTTAGATCTTTTTTAGTTAATATCTGAAATTTTTTAGATCTCAGTTAACTCATCTGTTAGGCTAGATTCTACCTAAAATTTCCTTAGCTCATTTGTTCTGTAACTTTATTTTATGAAGCCAACAAACGCACTACTCCTACTAAAAATAATTCAAAAGTCTACATTCTGTTTAAAGATAATAAAGTTTCCTCTTCATACAGTGCATTTTGGGAAAATGCGAAATTCCATCAGACAGGAAGAAATCACTTTTAAATAAATACTTAGTTAACAAGCACATAAGGACTTTACAAATCCTTAGCCTCAAAGAAATTTTCAGAACCGGTACGAACTGGTGTTAGGGGTGCAGAGATTTTAAACCATGTTAGGGATGGAACTAAAGACGTCAAAAGTTCAATTTTTAAGTTCTATTTCAGTGACATGGAGGATGAAGGATGTCAATGCAAAAAAGAAAAAAGAAAACTCATTTGGGTCAAATCAATAAAAAATAATTTTGACCAAAATTAATAGCTTGCCTTGAAAAAATAACGCATGTCCTTAAAAGTCTTTAACATCTCTGAAATCCTGTTTTATCTTCAAACTCACAAAGACAAATGATTCATACAACAAAGGACCTGCCTACACTTTTTCTGAAAATCCTTCCTAAAACTTGTTTAAACAAGTAAGGGTTGCAGCAGGTTTACATAAAGCTCCCTTCATCAGAGGCTAAATGGAAAACATGGTCAGGATTTTCATCCAAGCGGGCCACATGAAAGCATGACCGGTATTATAGAACTTTCTGTTTTACTACCTACAAATAACAGTCATTTCTTAAAAAAAAAAAAAAAAGATTCCAAAATTAACTGTGAAGTCATTAGTTTAGCACTTTTCCCAAGATTATAGAAAAAAACACGAGAAAAATATTTCGAAAAGCGGCGTGCAACATTACAAGATTAAGACTTTTTTTTAACACTTTGCTTTATAAAAGTCTTTTACAATCGTTCTTGCTGTTCATTAGATACTTGACTGGTGCCCCCTGACTCCGGATTTCTTGTGTACATATTTTCTCTCCCACCCTGTTCAGTCTTTCGTTTCTTCGTCCTTCCTTTGCTGGGTCTCTTCTCTCTCTCTCTCTTTTTATTCATTCCACCAACACAGGACCCTGGACATGTGCCAGAAATGATGTCCTATGTGTACTCAGATTCATGGAATAATGACCTTGGAAAAACTCAATAAATATTTGATGGAAATTATGATGATTACATAATGCTCTTGAAACTTACTTTCATTAACACGGACTTAAAGTCTATTTGCTTAGCTCCTTACAAGGTTCAAAACACGTCCCATACATTATCCTGTTTGAGTTTCTTTAAAAGAGCTTAAGTAAAGCATCCATGGAGTTTGTTTTTTAAAAAATCGCTTACTTCATCTAAGGAAAAATACCTTACCTTTAAGACTCACTAAACACATGTCAGTGGAAACATCATGTATCAGAAGTTACACACCCAGGGCTGCAGCCTCCATGCATAGAGCTTCCTGGCACACCTCTGCCCCCATTCTGCAGTTGTTTACACACCTGTCTGGCCTGCTCCTGGAGAGCAAAGTCCCACATCTCAGCCACTTTCAACTCCTACACACACCTGACAACACAAGGCTGTGCACACAGAAGATCTCTAACACACGTTTGTTTGGTTTAGGAAAGGGGAAGAAAAACAAAGGCGAATCAAAGGCTGGTATTTCCAAAGATCCATCAGGTAGCACATTTACCTCAACCGAATAGTGGGCAAAAAAATGTTTTGTTTTGTTTTTTTGTATCAATTTTAGAAAGAAGCCTTCCTCTGATCCTTCATTTTGTCCTCACCCAGAATCTCCGGGATCAGTATTCTAATCAAGGTCCACTTCCTCTCCATGCTTACTATTTTCACAGTTTGTTGGTAAAAGGTAGGGGCGGGGCGGGCAACCCGATTACAGATCATTAACTTCAGAAAAGAGTTTGGGGCGATCCCCTGCTCTGCCACTTCCGGCAGGACAGCCTGTGACTTGGAGCAAATCAGTTAGACTGGAGGGACCTGGGGTTTCTGCATGAACAGAGCTACCTCCCAGGGCTGGCCTGATGCTTAGAGGAGGAACCCCCGAGGGTGCAAGCCCCGCAGAAACTAAATCCTCCTGCTGGGTCACTCTTACAGGGGAGCAGTGGGTACTGTTGTGAAATGATTCTTAGATTTCCCTTTGATTTTTCACTTTGTGGTTTTTACCCCAATTTATAATCTTGAACTTTGCCTAATTTTAAGAATATCTTGCAGCAAATTGAGGGTAGAGTGAGAAGCAAAAGAAAAGAAGAAATGATGACTGAGTACTAAGTGTGAGGCATTTCAGACTTTGTCAAGTAATTTTTAATTCCTAAAATTATCTATAAGATCTAAAATAAAATTTGAGACACTTCAAAGAAAGTGATACATTTTAACTGCATGAAAGACCTTTTTTGAAAGGATCAGAAAAATATGCTTTCTTTTCCTCTATTAAGTGGGGGTGAATATTTGATCCTTAAAAATTCAAAGCCAAAATAGGGATTTCTATTTTGAATTCTGTCTCTATGTGAAAACTTACATTCCTTCTGATGTCTATATAAAAAACAACAACAACAACAAAAAAACCTCACGTAGAAGTTATCTAGTTATCCACCAAGAAGTGAAAAAATTGAAGTTGTTAGTCTCTCAGCTATGTCTGACTCTTTACCACCCCACGGCCTGTAGTCTGCCAGGCTCTTCCGTCCATGGGATCTCGTGACAAGAATACTGGAGTGGGTTGCCATGCACTTCTGGGAATCTTCCCCATCCAGGGATCCAACCTGGGCCTCCTCCATTGCAGGCATTTTTTTTTTTTTTTTTACCATCTGAGCCACTACCCAAGAAGCCAACTCAATTTTTTTTTTTTTCAGGTGCCAGATGAAACAAGGGGAAAATGTCTGCATGTCAAGACTCTGAATTCCAAGCAAAAACTTAGACCTATCGGCTACTGCCTCCCACTCCTGGGTCATCATCTTCATGAAACCTAGATTTCGCATTCCTAGGGTCTCTGAAGGTCTTGGATCCTCCCCAGCCCAGGGTGTTGGTGCTAAGGTGCGGTGATGATGGGGCCACGCTGGTGTTTTACTAGATCCTGTCTCTCAGAGTCTTGGGGTCTGTAGGGCGGTGGTTTCCACATGACAACCACACCTACCCATTTTCCCAGGACTGCAAGAGGGAGACAGAGAAAAGCAAAGGGTGGGGAGCAGGGCCCCAGGCACCAAAGCCTCCGGACTCAGCCACTCCTTCCAGAACCTCTGAGAAGTCCGGAAAGACTGGTTGGCTGAGAGTTAGACTCCCTAAGACACACCCAAGCTCTCCTGGGATCCACCCCAAGATGTCAGCGTGGAGGCATCAGCACTTTTTGTCTTTCCCAAGACATTTCAGCCACCTGAACAACAATGAAATTATGCCCATATTTAGAGAAAAAATTAACTCCTTTTGGAAGCTGTTCTGTATCTGCCCAGCAATTAGTGGGCTTAATTGCATTCCCCAGCAGATGGAGTGTGAATGAAAGAACACAATGGTTACAAAATACATCCCAGGAATGCAACAATGTAAAAAGAAGTGAAAACTCATTGGGTAAAGAGTTTACAAGGAGAAGAGATATTAAGGTTTGATCTTTTCTTGAGCCATGGTGGTATACTGGTCACAAAGGCAGCTTAACTACTAACTAGCTGTGTGACCAAGGCCAAGTCATCTAACTACATTAACCTCAGTTTTCCATCTGTGAAATGGGAAGTTTGTCCTGCGACTTGAGACAACAATATACCTGGCACATTGTGGGTGTTTGCCCTGTGGTGATGTAACTATTATTAACCATGGATCTGATATTTGTATCAAATATATTAAACTTAATCACTATGTAAGTGGTATCATCTGCCTTATATTAAGCAACACTGTATCTTACTTTGCCATCATTTCCCATTAAAACATTTAGAATGCCCATTCTGTGAGTCACCCACCCCTGAGCCTGTTTTCTCAGATTCTCCCCTGCCTCTCTGATCCGATTCTGAGCGAAGCTGCAACTCCATCACATCTACCTCCTGTCGAACTGCCACCAAACTGGACCGGCTTTCACCACCTCCCTCCTTCACCGGTACAAGCCCTGCAAACAGTCTAGAGCTCTCTGTGACGGTCTCATCTCCCTGTTCCTTCAACGAAGACCCTGACTGGCTTGGATGAAACCTGCAGTGGATCCCCTGTGCCTACCCAAATCCCCCCACCATGGAGTCTAGGCCTCCCAGGCGCTGCCCCAGCCCACCCTGCCTCCCTGCTTCTTTGCCATTTCCCCCCTGCAGCAAATGCCCCCCAGGGAGACCGCCACTCTCTAGCCCTTGAACTTGTTCCAGTTTGCCACCTCTCACATTTCTCCTCCTGTTCTTCCCTGCTGCTAGAGCACTCTCTGCCCACCTGTCTTTACCAGCTGAAATTCCCCAAAGTCCAATTCAACCGCTGCCTTAATAATAAAGTCTTCCAAGTGCCGCCACTATAGATGTTATCATGTCCCTTATGAAGCCTGAGTCACAGGCGCCCCTCCTGTGTAACAGAGTACTTATGTCCTTATCTTCCCTTAAAGAGCACCCACTCCCTTCCAGAAGTCTTTGTATTTCCACCTTTGAATCTCCCCAACATCTAACACACAGCAGATGCTCAGGATGTATTGGCTGAGTGAACAAATACACGCACTAGATGTACTTTCATCCTGGAAGGACAGGGCTGGCCAGTCTCTTACACTTCAGTGCATGGTATGAAGGTACAAGAGCCCTGCGTGGACTCTGGGATTCGGAGCAAGTCTTAATCTCTTTGTCTCTCAAGTGGGAAAGTGAGGTTTATGTCCTCACCAGCATCCCCTTCCCACTCTAAAATTAAATGCAAATATGCCTGTTTAATTTCATGTTAAGAAACAGGCTTCTTTTAAAAGGTAGCTTAAAATAGATATCAAATAGTGAGGCTTCCCTGGTAGACGGTAAAGAATCCGCCTGCAATTCCTGGAGAATTCCATGGACAGAGGAGCCTGGCAGGCTCCAGTCCATGGGGTCACAGAGAGTCAGACAGAACTGAACCACTAAGCACAGCACAGGGACCACACACATTCTGGTCTGGAAACTGTGAGTTCTGGAGAAAAGCATTACCATTTTATGCACATATTTCTGTGGCTTAGTGACAGGGAAGTGAAAGCCACTCTTGTGTCCGGCTCTTTGCGACCCCATGGACTCTACAGTCCATGGAACTCTCCAGGCCAGAATACTGGAGTGGGTAGCCTTTCCCTTCTCCAGGGGATCTTCCCAACCCAGGGATCGAACCCAGGTCTCCTGCACTGCAGGCATTCAGTTTACCAGCTGAACCACAAGGGAAGCCCTTAGTGACTGTATTTGGCAGGTAATCCTCCTACAAATGCCACACTTTGATCAGCGGAAGATCTAATTGGAGGACTTGGTCACTTGGCCACCAAATTTCACTACAGATTTGTGATTTCTACAGGAAAAAGACTAGAGTAATTCCGCCTTCATTGAAAACAGTAACATCCTACACAGGAAAAATCCAAAGTTTAAATTTTCGAAAATAAACCTCTTTAATTATTAAGCATGTAGTATGTACTAAACTTGAAAATATTAAGCTAGAGCAGCAGAAGGTAAATAAAGTCATTGCAGATTCCATGCAGTCTGAAACAAAGCCGAAAAAGACAACGAGGGAAGGAGGGATTGTCAGAGTGAGAACCGGTCTGGTCCTAAACAGTGATAACTGTTCTAAGAAAAGGACCGACCAAGGCAAGAGATTGTAAAGCCACTTCCGAAGGGAAAATAAGATCTGGGCTCTGTTCACACTCAAATCAGTGTATTTAGGGAAGGGCTACATGCAAACATTGATCACGCAAAAAAAATCACCAATCCAATTCAGCCAATAAAGTGGGAGTTTTAGAAACAAAGGAGTTTAGAATCAACCAGCCGCCCTCATGCTGGTTTTTTTAGGGGCTTCTTTTTGTTTTTCTTTTGTTTTTTACTTTAAAAACAAAGCACCTCAATTTAGAAAAACTTCTGGCCAGAAAAGTGCTTTTTAAATCCTTCCTCAATATTCATTTGGCAGAGGGCAGGAGGGTGAGAGATGGCATCTTGCTTCTGCAAAGTCCCTGCCAGGGACTAACAAACTCCTTCGGCACAAGACCGAAAAAAAAAAAAAAAACAAACAAACCCTGGAAAACAGGTGTGGCGTGTGCAGGGACCCTCGGTCGCTGTTTTAGTAAAATGCAGACCTCGGCTTCTGCTGGCTTGTGTGTGTGTGCTAATAATGCTCAGCCTCTAAGGGCGACAGCACCGGCCAGGCAGGGGCAGAGGCCAGGGGAAGCTCCAGTCCCTGGATCCACAGAGACCCCGGGCCACTTGC
>SJYQ01001969.1:0-114464 GCA_006410935.1 Redunca redunca
CCTGCCCATTCCCCTCCTCTGGGGAACGTTCCTTTCTGTTCTCCTTGCGCTGGTTCTTCTTCTGAGCCTGTTCCTGAGGGCAGGGCTTCCTGGTCACCTGGAAAGCTTGTTAATGATCACCATCTCTAGGTCATCCTCACAAGATGCTGAATGGGTAGGTCCGAGGGGGTCTGGGAGTCTGCACTCAAACAAGTTGCCCAGGTGACTCTTCATGGTGGGTAAAGTTGGGAAGCTGCTTTGGCTGTTAGTATCCAGCCCCTTCTTCCAGTGGTCAGGAGAGTGAAACATCAGGCCCGGGGACGGTCAGTCTCCCCTAGTCCCTATCCCCAGATGCTCGTGTGTGTCATTTCTCCCAGGAGAGGGTCTGCGGGCTTTCTCCAGAAAAGCATGTGACTCCAAAAAGATGAGACTGTTCCCTGATGTCCTCCCAGGGCTCCCCTACCCTGTGCACTGCCGACAGCTGTCTCTCTGTTCCATCTCTCTCATGCTCCTCTGGACCCATATTTTGGGGTGTTCATTCCAAATTTCTATTGCTGGATGTCCTTGAAGCATCTCACACTCAATTTGTCCAAACCAAAACCTGCCGTTATCCCTCCTTCCCAAAGCCTCCTTCTTCCAGAGCAGCAAGAGGGATCCTTGTCCTGATTACCCCAGCCAGACCCGAGAGCCAGGCCACTTCAACTCTGCCCTCTTCTTCCCTCACAGCCGCAGGACCCGAGATGCTGTGCTGAAGTAGACCTCCAACTGACTTTTTCTGCTTTTCCCTCTTTCCCGTGTTTCTTGATATCACAGGGGCCCCTCTCTGGGCCGCAGGCAGATGTCTTCAGGGCCCCCAAGGAAGTCAGTATACTTGGTGTAGCAGAAAGGGGAGTGGTGGTCCCCAGCAGTGACTGGGGACCAGTGTGTCTGTCCTGCCTGAAAGGTGGTCTCACAGTGCCCGCCGTTGCTGCCGTGTCAGGATTTGGGCTCACTGCTACCAGAACCTCTGAAGAAGCCAGAAATCCAGATCTTTATGAGAAAACTAATTTCTTAGTTGCTTTTTCTATTTCATTGGTTCCTACTGATACTGTGACCAGTTTATTTGTTTTGCTTAATTGGGGTTTAGTTTGCTGGGTGTCTTCCCCCAGCTTTTTAAGACGATTTTTAAACCTTTCTTTTTTCTCAATATAAGTCTTCATAGTTGCAGATTTCAGTCTTACACTGCTTTAACTTCATGCCATTTGGATATGTTGTGTTTTCTTGTTATTCAATTTGGAATGTTTCTTGTTTTCCTGATTATTTTTTCACTGACCCGTGGGATTATTTAGAAATGTGTTGTTTAACTTAGGAATGTTAATGGGTTTTCTGGATATCTTTTTTTGTTGTTGAACATTTATCTGTTTGGCTGCGTTGGGCCTTTGTTGCGTCATGTGGGATCTTTCGTTGCAGTGCCCAGACTCTAGTTGTGGTGTGAGGGCTTAGTTGCTCCACAGTACGTGGGGTCTTAGCTCCCCAAGCAGGGGTTGAACCCACCTCGCTGCATTTGCCAGGCGCATTCTTAACCACTGGGCCACCAGGGAAGTCCCCTGGTGTCTTCTTGTTACTGATTTGTAAATGAGTTGCGTTGTGATCAGAGAATATACTCTGTATATAACTTAAGTCCTTTGGAATTTACTGAGACTTTATTTTATGGCCCTGAATACAGTCTGTCTTGGTGAAAGTTTCTGTGTGTGCTTGAAAAGGCGTATCTGCGGATGTGTGTGGAGCGTTCCATCAGTGGTAACTAGGTCACGTTGGCTGACAGTGTTCAGATTTTCTGTCTTTATTTTTTTGTCTGCTTGTTCTGTCAGTTACTGAGGAGTATTGATGTCTCTAGTTATATTTGTGGATTTGCCCATTTCTCCCATTAGTCCTGGCAGATTTTGCTCTAAATTGTGTTTTGAATGTTGTATGGCCGTGACTTAAGTCTTCTGAAGAACAGATATGGCCTTGGTTTTGACTGGTCTTCCTCCGTTTCAGTTGTGCCGAAGTGGTCTCCCCAAGCCACAGGCCTGACCACAGGCCAAGAAGGGCCCCGACTCGAGGGCTAGACCCCTCGGGGAAGAGCACGCAAGGTCCAGACCCACTGACAGGGCATTCAGGGCCTTCACAACCTATTTCTGCCACCTTTTCCTGGCCCCCCGCCCCAACTCCTGCGCCCGCCAGTGTGTTTCCATGTCGCCTTCTCTGGGTTTCATGATGCCTGTCTGCCTACTGTCCTTCCTCTCAGAAGCCAGCCCCCATCTTTCCATTCTGAACCTTACTCTGAGCAGACAGTCCACCCCACTCCACACGGAAAGCAGTGCTCCGCCCTGGCATTCCCCAGGCACTGGGCTCTGTCTTCAGTTGTAACTCCCCGTCTGTGGTGTCAGTGTCTCCCATTCACGTGAATTTCACATTGGTGCTGTGAGTGCCAGTCCGACAGCGATTGAGTCCGCCATGGACTCTGGCCTCACAGAGTGCCCTGCACACAGTACGGCAAGCAGTAAGTGTTAAAGAAGTGAATACGAGCTAGAGGTGTCTCCTACCCCCAGCCCGGCCCCCAGTGAGGAAGCGAGGAGTGGGCATGGGATGTGGCAGCAGCATGGGGCCCAGGCTCGAGGATGCCAGACTGCAGGAGGGTAGCGAAGGGCAGCTGTCTGCTCTCGAGCTCCTCAGCTGGCACCTCAGAATGGATGTGGAGGCCGGGGTGGACTCTTAACTCAGCTGCTGTTTGGGGCCACAGAATTCCCGAAGACTATAAGACATGGCCGCCCTGGCTGGGAAGGTTCACTCACCAGGGTAGTGATGGGGCACATGGCTGTGTACTCACTGACCTCAGGGCTAGGGTCAGGTGAAGCTCAATACCAGGCAGTATTCTTATCCCTGTGGTAAAGGGAGGTGTGGGAGGCAAGAGAGGAGAATGAGGGAGGAAGCAAGTCCATGTGGGAGGGTGTTGTCACCCAGGCCAGAGTGGGGGCACTTGGAAGGACCAGTCAGCAGCGAGTGGACAAAAGCAAGTGCCGGGGGGAAGACAGTTGGATTTTCCTCCAGTGGCCAGGCACATTCTTTGAGGAAACAGCTGGGTTGAGGGGTAGTGCTGGCCTCAGGAGGAGAGGGGGTCAAGGACAGCCTTCTGGCCCACCCCACTTTCTCACTCACATCCTGACACTCTCCCCTAGTCACCTAAACCTGAGAAAATACCCCCCTTTCCCCTCCTTTCCAAATCCCACCCACAGTCTCCCCTCCCTGTAGTGAGCACCTGCATCTGTCCGTGGACTGCCTTGGCAGGAGGGTGAGAGCATGGGGCCAACTGGGCTTTCTTGTGTGTCCCTAGCAATGCCTCATACTGTATTTAGAAGGTGAGGAAAGGCTGGGACAGCTTTCTCAGTGAGCCCCAAACCAGGGGTCTCAGGCGGCAGCGCAGGCAGCCCCCAGGCCACTGTCATAAGTCGTGACAGGCCACAGCAGGGATGCATAGAAGCCCTGTCTACAGGGGGCAGCTGCCACTCAACTCAGCAGACAGAGTGAGACAGTAGTGTGTTCTAAACCACACATCTGGACTTTGCAAGTAAAATCTGCCAGTAGCTTGTCAAACCTGGCCTTCAAGATAGAGTTCGCAGTGTTTCTGGGTGACCCAGTGAGTGCCCTGATGACGGGCCAGGCCCCTGAGAACTGCAGTGCCAGCCGGGGAAGCTGAGGGTTGTAAGTGGAGTGAGATGTGGTCGGACTGGGATTTTAAAGATGAAGAGAAAAACAGGACTATGGGGTCCAGAACTTGGGATACATGAGTACTGCCATGGAGAATCAAGTTCAGGGGCTGTGGGGACCGGAAAGGGTCACCCGGGTCCTGTGTAAAGGGACTCTGGCCCCTTCTTGCCTCCCAGGGACACGTGCGCACTGTGCCACAACCCCTTTTTCAAAAGAGGCCACTTGTTATGTGAACTTTTCACATTTTTAAATGTTGACTCAAATTTTTCAAAACCTGCTGGGCCAACCAACAGAACAAACCCCGCAGCCCCTCAGCTGTCGATGCTTCCCTGAGGGCACATGTGGCACTTGAGGGTGGCACTTGAGTTTCTTGGTTCCTATTGAGGAGCCATGTGGAGCAGGCTGGAGCTGGCTGCCTGGGTTCAGGTCGGGCCCCTGCACTTGCTGGCCGTGTGACCTCGGGCAGGCCTGGCTGTGCCTCGGCGGCCTCGGCTCTCGTGGCATCTGCCTCGGGAGGTGACTCGCCCGGGCACAGAGGGAGCGCTGTGGACACAGCCTTGTTCCTACTGTTCTCGCCGCAGTGGAGCGGAGGCGGAGGGACAAGATCAACAACTGGATCGTCCAGCTTTCAAAAATCATTCCAGATTGTAATGCAGATAATAGCAAGACGGGAGCGGTGAGTGTCCCCCTGGTCCCCCAACCCCCTTGCAGAGAATCCGTCTTGAGTGCTGGGCACGGGAGTCGTCTTGGGCTGAGACGACTGGTGGGCATCGGCCACCAGGCAGTGCTCACTGATGCTCATGCCCACCGCCCCCCAGAGTAAAGGAGGGATCCTGTCGAAGGCCTGCGACTACATCCGGGAGCTGCGCCAGACCAACCAGCGCATGCAGGAGACCTTCAAGGAGGCCGAGCGGCTGCAGATGGACAATGAGCTCCTGCGGCAACAGGTGAGCCGCAGGGCTGGGAGGGCAGGGACGGGGCACCCGGGAACCCCAGGACGCGGGGAACCAGCGCTGCCTGCCTGTCCCCCGTGTCTGGCAGATCGAGGAGCTGAAGAACGAGAACGCCGTGCTGCGTGCCCAGCTGCAGCAGCACAGCCTGGAGATGGCAGGCGAGAGCGCCCGGCAGTGACACCACCCATCACGCGGCGGGGCTGCCTCCGGGCCCCACCCCGTCCCCTTCCCCAGCCCTTAGCACAGAGAGGGGCAGATGCCCCTCCCCCAGCTGCGTTTTTTATAGTAGATTTTTAACAAAAAAAAATGGGGAGAAATAATGCATTTCTGTGGATAAGCGCCCACCACCCTCCTCAACTTGGAAACCATATCCCCTCCCCCATTTGTCCGTCTCCCTTCTCCCGGCCCCCACTCAACCCAGCACTTCTAGTGGTCTCACCTGGAGGCCAGAGGGAGGAGGACAGAGCTCCTGCCACACCCCGCTGCCTCCTCGGACTCTCGAGGTACTGAGACCAGGGTGCTTATGGGGAGGAGGGGGTCTTGCAGGGGGCCTGGACCCAAGCAGGGAGGCCACGTCCCACCCCACCTCTTGTTTCTGGAACCCTGCTCCCCTCTGGGTGTGTGAGTGTGTTCTAATTTTCTTTATGGAAAAAATGGACAAAAAAAATAGAGAGAGAGAGGTATTTAACTGCAATAAACTGGCCCCATGTGGCCCCGCCTTGTCTGTCCGTGTATTTGTCCATCTCAGATGTGGGGAGGGCTCTGGGGTCTATGCAGGGCTCCCGGGGACAGGGCCTCGCCCTTCTCATGTTGGCTGTGTACCAGTCCCGGCCATCCCACGCCACCCGGGACCCAGTCTGTTGGTTGTACAGATGGAGGAATTAAGGAATGAATAGTGTCTTTGAGGCCCCAGGTGGTGCATATGTGGTGTGGGGGGCAGGGGGACCCAGGGTCAAGGATATGCCACATGTTTTTGGAGTAGAGGCTGGGGTCCTTCATGTCACCAGTTCCTAAAATCAGCACTATCTCCTGACCCTGCCCTTCTGGGCTAACGCCCTCCCCTCTGCACCAGCCAATGGTGGGGCCTGGCCTTGAGCCCCCAACCCTCAGGGAGGGCAGATGGCCAGGAAGCCAGGCTTGGCCCGTCAGCCTGTCGCCTTGCACCGCGACTCTGGCGCCTGTGCTGTGACCCCTGCCCCTGGTTGATGATGAAACCTGGCCTGAGCTGAGATGATGCAGTGATGCCGGGGGAGTGCTGCTGTGTCTCCCTGTGGGTGAGCATGCAGCCCCCATGCAACGCCAGCCACTCCCAGAATCTAGGTCTGGTCACCTTGCTGAGCTCACCACCCCGCACCCACCCCAGGTACCCCCGGCTGCTTTCTTCCTTCCCTCTGAGAGCCCTGTCTCCTGTCCTGGCTATTCCTCTGTTGGAGAGTGAGGCTGTGTGCAGCTGGGGGAGCCTGACAGATGGCAGGAAACTTACTTCCCAAGGTCCCCTGTTTCCATGCTTTTCGAGTGGGCCTTGGCAGCAGTTCAGGGCCAGGAAGAAGAGTTCATTCCTTGGCAGCACCATCCCCAGGCTCATACCAGTGTCACTGGATGGCCCGGGAGTGAGAGAGAGAAGATGGCCAAGAGCCTATCTCTGGAATCACGATCTGCTGCTCCCCTGGGCCATGTGCACCCTAAGATGGTTCAGGTCATACGTAGAAATGAGATTGCCACAGCCAGGCATCCTTGGTTCAGCTCCTCTTCCATCATATGCAGGAAGCCAGCCCTCCAAAGAAAAGCCTGATTTGTGGTGTTTGCCAATGTCTGTGGTGTAAGTACACCCAGCAGTGGGGGTTTCAAGGTGCCAGCTTGATGTTCCCGACTGGAGTTGGGCTGCACACGGTGCGCTCATTGAGCCAGCACAAGTGTGGTCCAGCAGACCCACCGTGCCCTCCTGTGTTTTCTCAAGGCAGGAAAGCCTGGTGATGACACAGGACCCAGGGTGGAGGCCCAACTCTGCCTCTGGCTGACCAAGCTTTAGCAGTGTCTTAAATCTTTTCCTTCAGTTCCTCTCCCTAAAAAGTGAAGAAGATGAGTCTCTGGACTTCCCTGATGGGAGTCCAGTGGTTAAGAATCCACCTGCCAATGCAAGGGACATGGGTTTGATCCCCAGTCTGGGAACAGTCCACATGCCAGGGGGTAACTTAGCCCATGCTCCATGACTACTGAACCTGTGCGCTGCAACTACTGAAGCGCGCACTCCAGAGCCCCTACTGTGCGACGAGAAGCCACCACAACAAGCCCAGGCACCGCAAGGAAGAGTAGCCCCACTCCGCCGCAACCAGAGAAAGCCCATGTGCAGCAATGAAAGACCCCAGGGCAGCCATAAATGAGTAAATAATAAATCTTTAATTAAAAAGTCAGGTGGGCATGGTGGGCTCCTCTCCTAGGAGCAGGGTTTGGGAAGCCGGGGGGTCGGTGGCTGAAAAGGCAGCTAGGGCCCTGAAAGCAGAGCAGAGCCCGGGATGGGGCGGGCAGGAGCTGCTCAGAGGCAAGGTCGCACAGGCTGAGTTAACACAGAAATGAGTCAGTGTATCTGTTGGCTTGTGAGGTGCAGTAATCGGATGCTCGCTGTTACCGCCTCCACTGTCCTCTTTGGCCAAAACTTCACAGGAACATTTCCCAGATCACAGGGCCACGTCTTAAGGTTCTGACCCTTGAGAAACCCCACACGTGCGCTGGGGGCTCCTGTGGACACGAGCTCCTGCACATGGGTGCCCCAGTGTTCCGTCCCAGAAGACAACCTCTGTCCAGTGCCACTGTGGTTTAGTGAGTGCCCGCTCTGCACTAAGTCCTAGCCTAGAGAGTGGTGACCAAGCTGCGAACAAGGTAAATGAGAGAAGAATATTCTCGTGGAGCTGGTATCCTGGTCAGGGAATTAGTGAACTTAAGGAAACCCTTGTGTTTAGGAAATGCTGTTCACGAATAATAGAAAAGATGGTGAGAGAGTGACTAGGGGCCTGGGAAGTGACTATTCCATACTGCTTACGAATGCCGAGGTCAGGAACGGTGGGGGTGGAAGAAACCTTACTCCTGCCCTTCGATCCGTTCTACCACAGGGGCGAAAGGGAATTTTTTCCTGAAATCAACAAGGTGATGTCATGTCAGGGAAAGTGTCTCCCAGGTGGCTGCCTAGAGGCGTGTGTCAGCGGTCGTGTCTGCCCCACCTCCTGGACACACCTCTGCCAGCCGAGGGTGACACAACCCTGTTCCCTGTCACCTCTGTTCCCGCTTATCTCTCCCGCCTTTTCGGCGCCACCACCTTCTTGGAAATGAGTCGGGCCAAAGGGGAGAGGGCTTCGCATCCCCGCCTCCCCGAGGAGGACACATAAAAGCATCTGTAACTGGGCTCCCCGACACCAGAGCTGGTCCTAGACCTAACGGCAGGACGGCACAATGGCACTGAGCACGCAGACCCGGGCCGCCTGCCTTCTGCTCCTTGTCCTGCTCGGCCTGGCCAGAGGCTCCGTTCTCCCTCCCCAGGTGAGAGCCCACAGCGCCTGGGGCCCCGGAGGGCAGCCGGAATCACTAGGACCCCTGGGAGACCACTGCAGAGGGCAGCGGGAGACCGTCAGCATGGGGGCAGAGCTCAGGGCAAGGGAAGCGGGGACAGGCTGCTGTTCAGAGCGAAGACATGGGGTACCGAGCGGCAGGGTCTGGGGAGCCCTGATCTAATTCCACAGTGATTTACTGAGTGCCTGCTCGGCAGTAAGTCCTGTTCCAGACAGCGATGACCGAGCTGTAATAGTCTCATGGAGCTTGAATACTCTCATGAATATTCTCATACATCCTGGGCAGGAAACCAGCCAATGAACTTAAAACAAGGAAATACTTGTGTTTAGGAAATGCTATTCCATGAATAACATAAAAGATGGTGGGAGAGTGATGGTGGGGGTTGGCTATTTGTGAGAAGATGTGATTTGACCTGTGTTTGGGAGGATAAAAGAAGGGGGCAGCCAGCAGAGACAGAGGTGGGGGCAAGCACGGTGGACCTGAGGAGCAGAGGGCTGGGTGAGTGAAGGAGATGGTAACTGGGGACGAGACCAAGGGGTGGCCATGCCAAGTCTTGTAGGCAAGTGCAGAGGAAGCCCTGCAGGCTTGGGGAATGGGGAAAGCTGAGATCTGACTGATAACACGTGGGGAACGGGTTGTAAGGGGCAAGATACAGGGTGGGGATGGGCCTCCAGGCCACGGAGGTTCCTATGGAAGAGTGAGCAGCTGTAGAGAGAGGAGGAGACAGGTCTGGGATGTTTGCAGACAGGAGAACTGCCCATGGGAAGGAGAGGAAAGGTCCGAACGAGAGGCCACTCCTGGGACTCCAGCTGAGCCAGGAGATGCCAACCCCTGGGGAGGCACTGCTCTGGGGGAGCTAGACTGAGCTCTGCCGGGGCCCTGCCATCCTCAGTACCCCCTTTTGCTTTTCACAGACACGACAGCTCACAGACCTCCAAACCCAGCACACAGCTGGAGCGGCAGCTGGCTTGACGGTGAGAGCCCCTGGGACTCCCCTCTAAGCCTCACCCACCTTCCCGTGCCTGCGCCCCCTACGCCTGGCTCACTGCCCTTCCTTCCCACAGCCCGTGCTCCAGAGGCAAAGACGAGACACCCACTTTCCCATCTGCATCTTCTGCTGCGGCTGCTGTCGTAAAGGCACATGTGGGATGTGCTGCAAGACGTAGAGCACCCCCCCAAGCCCCCCTCCCCGTGCCCTCCTCCCTTATTTATTCCTGCTGCCCTCCAACAATAGTCTTGAAATAAAATGGCTGGTTCTAGCTCCTGTTTTCCAAACCAGAGTCTCTGCTTTCTTTGCTCCCTGCCCAGGTCTAGCCCAGAGGCTTGTCTTGGGCCCAGTCTCGGAGGGACAGTCCTCCTTGGTGGGGTGTGCAGGGTCTGTGTGTCCTGGGAGGTCGCAAGGAAGCTTGGTGAAGGATATGTTTTCTCTTCTTCCCCCACTTCAAAAGACCTTGAATTTACTTTGCAACAGCAGGGAGTGAAAGTTCAAGTTTCCTCTTTGAAATCTTCTTAAAAACAGGGGTAAATTCAGATCCCTAGCAAGGGTTCTCAGAGCAAGGTCTGGGGACTCCTCCAGGGCCCCACAGAGTGGAGACAACTAAAGATGCTACCTATCGTTCTCACACTCATTCTGTTGAGAACAGACTGTGGAGCTCTCCAGAGGCCCCATGACATGTGTTGATCTCATCCTTCTGACAGCTAGCTGATGGTGTGCTTTGTATCTTGTGCTTTAAAAACGTCCCAGTTTCGGGACTTCCCTGGTGATGCAGTGGTTAAGAGTCTGCCTGATAATCTGGGAGTCTCGGGCTCGATCCCTGCTACAGGAACTGGGATCCCACACGCTGTGGGGCAACTAAGCCCAGGCTCCACAACGAGAGAAGCCACGGCAATGAGAAGCCTGCACATCACAACTAGAGAGTGGCCCCCACTGGCTGCAAGTAGAGAAAGCTCACTCGTAGCCACAAAGAACCAGTGCAGCCAAAAAACTAATAAAAGATAAAAAATACCTAGTCTCAATTTCTAATAGATAAAGCAACTATAAAGATGACTCACTAGAACAAAAGGTTTTTGAAGTTCTCAACAAGTTTTCAGAGTATAAAGGGGTCCTCAGACCAAAAAGTTTGAGAACCACTGGCCTTCAGGGAGCAGACAGGGGCAGTCAATGAGTGAGGCCTGATGGATTTGTTTCACAGGAACGTCTTCAGTTGTATGCTCTCAGTTAGGACACGTTTGGCCTAGGACCCGTAGGACAACACCATTCACCTCCACAGGGCTTGAACTCCCTCCCTTTCTTCTTGAAAACTGCATTCCTCTCAATTTATGTGATTTGTCCACTTTTGATAGAAGAGGAGAGGCAAGATGCATTTCATTATCATCTTAGCTCGTGAGAGCACATCGGCGCTAGCACGATGAAAAAGGGCCTCAGCCACTTGGCCTCAGTGTTGTGTAACGATAGGGAGTGGGGAGGCTGGGGGCCCCCTTCAACGAGGGCTGCCAGGCAGGGCTGATGCGCCCACTGGCAGGCCAAACATCACTAGAGCTACTTTTCAAAAGAAGGTGGCGATCCTTATTTTTATGTGAAATTTCCTGATTCCTAAAATCTTGGCAACTGATGAAACGAATCCAATTTTTAAAAAATCAACACTCTGGGAGCCAAACTAAACCCAGCTGGGAGCCAGATTGGTTCTGCACACCATCAGCTTCTGCCTTGGAAGCCACAAGAGGCTCGTCCTTTGCCAGAGGTTTTCCTAAACAGAGATGGAAGGACAGGGAGAGGAAGAGCTGTGTGGGGAGCTTGGCTGCACCTCTCAGCTATGGGATTTCTCAGGCGTCCTCACCCCACTCTGAAACCCCACCTCCTCATCTGTAAAAGGAGAGAAGCTTCTAGAGTGCTCAGTTCTTTGGACTGTCACGATGCTCAGCAACAGAGGAGTGTGAAGTGGTTTTGGAAACCGTCCAATGCCTCATCAACGGGAAGCATTCGTACTGACAGAGGAGGTGGAGGCCTCTCAGACCCTCCTCATAAATAAATACCCGGAGGTGGGAAACTCGAAATCGCTGATTTCATTTGATGACATCAGGGCTTTTTGAAAAAATATTTTTATTTATTTATTTGGCTGCACCGGCTGTTAATTGCGACATGTGGCATCTTTGTTGTGGCATGTGGGATCTACTTCCCTGACTAGGAAGTGAACCTGGGCCCCCTGTATCGGGAGCAAAGAGTCTTAGCCACTGGACCACCAGGATCATCCCCACACCAGTGCTCTTCTCTCAGCTTAGCCTCCAGGTGGTCCTAGTGATAGGAAGCAGAGGTACCCAAACATCAGTGTGCACCCAAATCGCCCAGAAGGCCTAGTGAAAGACAGACTTGGCAAGTCCAGGGTGGGGCTCTGGAATGAGCCTTTCTAACAAGCTCCCAGCTGACACTGCTGCTGCTGGCCTGGGGGCCACACTTCGAAGACTCCTGTTGTTGGCTGATGGCAGAGAGCACCTCTGGGTTAGACCAAGCACCTGCTCCCAGTCAACAGCATGTGGAGCAAGGGGGCGCAAGGGCTTGATTCTGTCCTGAGATGAGTTTTGCTAAGTCTGTACAATGTTTTAGGTAAAAATTGGGCAAATACCTAAAGTTTGAGATATTTCACATAGAAATCTGAACTCCTGCTGTTACAGACTGAACTAGGTCCCTCTGAAATTTATATGCTGGGGTTTCCCTGGCAGGGCTTTCCTGGTGGCTCAGATTATACAAAGAATCTGCCTGCAATGCGGGAGACCTGGGTTCAATCCCTGGGTTGGGAAGATCCCCTGGAGAAGGGAATGGCTACCCACTCCAGTATTCTGGCCTGGAGAATTCCATGGACTGTATGGTCCATGGGGTCGCAAAGAGTCGGACACGACTGAGCAACTTTCACTCTCTGGCACTCTGGTAGTTAGAACTCAACTCAGTGCTTTCACTGCTGGGGCCTGGGTTCGACCCTTGGTTGGGGAACTTCGATCTTGCAAGCCACATGGCCAATTAATTAATTAATTAATTAAACGTAAATGTTGGCGTCTTAACCTCCAGTGCAATTGTGTGACCTTATTTGGTGATAAGGTCTTTTTCTTCTTCTTCTTTTGATGGCTTGGCTCAATATGTGAGATCTTAGTTCCTGCACCAGGGATCAAACCCCCATCCCCTGTGTTGGAAGTGCGGAGTCTTAATCACTAGACCATCAGGGATGTCCTTGAATAGAGTCTTTACAGGGATAATCACATTAAAGTGAGGTCATTAGGTGGGTCCTAATCCAGTAGGTTTGGTGTGCTAATAAAAAGTGGAAATTTGCACACAGAGACCCACATATAGGAGAGCACCATATGTGGAGGCCTCTAGTCTCCAGCACCAGGAGACAATTTGTTGCTGTTGTTCAGTGCTGAGTTGTGTCTGATTCTGGCTTCCCTCTCCTTCACCATCTTCTGGAGTTTGCTCAGACTCATGTCCACCGAGTCAGTGATGCCATCCAACCATCTCATCCTCTGTTGTCCCCTTCTCATCCTGCCCCAATCTTTCCCAGCATCAGGGTCTTTTCCAGTGAGTGGTGCTCTAGCATCAATGGCCAAAGTATTGGAGCTTCAGCATCAGTCCTTCCAATGAACACCGAGGCCTGGTCTCCCTTATGATGGACTGGGTGGATCTCCTTGCAGTCCAAGGGACTCTCAAGAGTCTTCTCCAACACCACAGTTCAAAAGCATCAGTCTTTTGGCGCTCAGCCTTCTTTATGGTCCATCTCTCACGTCCGTATGTGACTATTGATGAAACCATAGCCAGGAGACAATAAACTCTATTTTTTAAGCCACCTGATTTATGAGGCTTTGTCACAGTCACCCTAGCAAACCTGCCTTGCTTGGAAAGACCCGGTGATTGGGCAGCACTGGTAGCTGGATCTGAGTGGCACCTCACCTTTCTGCAGGTGCAGGCTCTTAGGTCCCTGAGTCCTCCTGTGGGCTGGGGACCCGGGTGCAGATCTCAGCAATAGCACCCTCTGTGGGACACACTCATCTGTGCAGCCCGCCCCCAGGGACAGCCTTCGGTTCACACCCAGAGAGATGGTGGATGCCCCAAACTAGACACACAACTCCAATGTGGCTGGTGTTGATGTGGAAGGCTGTGACATCTGAGTCCTCCAAGATCTCCGTGTCCTCCCCCAAAGCCCACGCACCAGGTCCCTCTCTTCTCTGGGACCCAGGCATTCAGGCCCCACCCAACTCTCAATGGGCCTTTGTCCCTGCCTGGGAAAGGCACGGGCAGAGTCTGACATCATGAAGCCTGAGGTGGGGGTGGGACTCCTCATCCCCCCTGCCCCCAGGCTTCTCTGACTCCTCACTCCCCAGTCTGGGGATTTCCCCACCTTGACCCATCCCTGTGCCTCGGGGCCGGGTTCTCCCTTGGGGGAAAGGGCCCTCTCTCCCTCCTTTCCTCCCTACTGCTCTGGCCCGAAGGAGGACAGATGATGCCCAAGTGTGGCTGAGTAGCTCACGATCAAGCCACTGCTACACTTAGGGGACGACAGAGGATGAGATGGCTGGATGGCATCACCGACTCAATGGACATGAGTTTGGGTAAACTCTGGGAGTCAGTGATGAACAGGGAGACCTGGTGTGCTGCAGTCCATGGGGTCTCAAAGAGTCAGACAAGACTGAGTAACTGAACTGAACTGAACTGAACTGAACTGAACACTTAGTCACACCACCCCCATGCAAAGGTCATGACCGGGCCTGGGGTGGCAGGAGGATCCCCGTGGAATCTGTACACAGAGGGTCCCCACCCAGCTCAGAGAGTCAGCACAGCCCAGGTTGGGCACCCTCGAGCACTAGGCACTGTGCTACGGGACACAAGGGTGAACAAGACAGACAGACAGACAGACAGACAGGCAGGCAGAAGCCTGAGCTCAGATGCCAGTGGGGAAGCAGCTCACTGAGGGTGCAGGTGGGCAAACGAGGTGCTGAGGGCCATGGAAGGGCCAGGCAGCATTTAAATATTTTATTTATGGTTGTGCTGGGTCTTCACGCTGCTCGCCGGCTTCTTCTGCTTGCAGCGAGTGGGGGCTGCTCTTCGTTGTGGAATGAGGGCTTCTCCTTGCCAGTGGCTTCTCTTGTTGCAGAGCATGGGCTCTAGAACACAGGCTCAGTAGCTATGGTGCAAGGATGTGGGTGTTCCGTGACGTGTGGGATCTTCCTGGACCAGAGATCGAACCCATGTCTCCTGTATTGGCAAGCAGATTCTTTACCACTGAGTCACAAGGGAAGCCTCCGGGGCAGCTTTTAAACAGTGGGGCTCAGCTTGGCAGAGAGGGGCTGGACAGCAGTGGATCGGGAAGTGGAACAGGGCAGGGGAGTTTCCAGGAGGAAGGAACAGCGCCAAGGCCTCCAGTGAGGGTATCTGAGGAACACACTCGTGCACCCACTCTGTGTTTAGGAAGTTTAACTCAGGCGTCCGTCTCCCCGCAGGACAGATTGGGAGGAAGCAAAGCCCTGTCCTCCTGAAGGTCATGTTCTCACGGGAGGAGACAGTTAATAAAATCATTTCTGATTGTAAGAAGAGCCTGGAAGAGAATAGACCAGGGTGTGGGCACCAAAGACGACACCCTCTAGGGAAGACGGAGGGGACTAAAGCCGGGAGCAAGCTCGAGAGCCTGCCTCCTTCTGGTCACACTGGCCTCTGTGGCCTCCTGCACTTAAGGTTATTACTAGCATTGCCACCAAGATGCCCCAGAAGCTGAGGACAACACATTCTGCCTCTCAGCCTGAGACTTCCAGAGATGTTAGAGACGCCCGNCCCCCGCCCCCTCCCTCCTCTGAGGGACCCAGAACTAGGGTGCGCGGGGATGGAGCGGGGAACGAGTGAGGCAGCCACTCCCAGCCCCTCCAGGAAGGAGCTAGTGGAACCCAGGCGTCAGGCTGCCCAGTTCGAGCTGTGGTGACAAGGGCCCTTTGTGCCCCCCTCCTCCGGGGGCAGGGAGGAGCTGGGCCCTGGAGGCAGGCGGCCCCTGGCACCCGGGAGGAGGGGAGGGGCTGGCGAGTGGGGGCCTAGACCCTGGGAGGCCAGGGGACTGCGAGCAGGGCCGGCGGAGCAGAGGGTGCAGAAGCAAGAGCATCAAGTGAGTACTGCAGCTGAGAGGGCTGGGGACGGGGAGCAGAGCAGAGGACCCGGGTTGAGAGCACGGGGCAGGGTCGCCCAGGGCGCGTGCAACGCAGGGCGTTCCGGGCCGTGGATGGTGGCTGTGAGCTGCCACTAATTTAGGATGGGGGAGGGCGCTGCTCAGGACCGCGCTGGGCGTGGGCTGGGATCATGGCACGGACACTGACTGGGCTTTGGGAGGAAACCACAGAGAGAGAGAGAATGAGGCACCCTCCTTGGCACCCCTCCGGGGGAGATTCTGCCCTGGGGCTCCTAGGTTTGTGGCAGTTGGGGTGGAAGTGGTCCAGGGCCAGGAGAAGACCAAAAGGATGCCCAGGTGATCACAGGTCTGTATCCTGCCATCTGGGAGGGGATGGGGATGGGGGAATTGAGTGGGCAAGTTCCAGCACTGAGCACACGACAGGGGTCTATGTGCACGGGCGTGTGCACCTCTCTGAGTGAGCCTTAATCCATGTCAGTGTTTCTCAATCATTTTTTTTAACATCTCACTAAGGAAACCTTTCAGACTTGCTTTTCCTAAACCCACTTCCTCCATGAAATCTTAAGATAATGGGTAGACTGTTTGCGTTTATGTACCACAGCCCTTTAGAGAGCCACAAACCATCATAATAACTCAGGCTTTTCTGGACCCCATCCTCCAAAACCAGTTTTCATCCTTATTCAGAATGCATGGTCTACACGCTTGGTTCATAAGTCTGGGCCCGTGGCCCTCACCTGTGTTTACCTGCCGTACCTCCCTGTGGCAGGTTCAAAGACGGCATCTGCCGTGTGTTCCCGGCATGGGTCTGGGTGGGTCTGGCCACAGCCACACCTCCATGTGTGTGCCAGTCCGAGTGCCTTTGGGAGCATGGCATGCAGTGTGTGCCTGATGGCCATGCCTGTAGCTGTCCAGGGGTGTGGTGGGCAGGAGCGTGAAGTGTGTGTAAGTATCTGCTGCGCGTAGGTCCCGGTGCCTGTTGGTGTGTGCAGGGTCCTGAGCAGCGCTGTTGGGGTGAGCCGGCTCCTGGTTTTGTCCAGATTGGTAACATTTCATACCAGCATTTGCGTGTGTCTGACTACGTGCATCTGTCCGTGGGAAGACAGTGTCAGAGGCCAAAAAAGCAGCCACTTGGAAACCCTGGCTCCAACCCGAGGCAACCCACAGAGGAGCCGGGTGCCAGGGACTCACTAACCCCAGGCCCTGGCCCTTCCTGGCTCCACTCGGAGCCCGCCAGGCGTTCCCAGGTCTTCTCTTGACCCCACGTACCTCAGAAGCCCCCCAGGATGAGGCGCCCTCACCCTGAGGGAACAGGCCTCTTTTGTAACCGGGCTCTGGCCTCCGGAGGGTGGGGACACCAGGGGCCGTCTGTGGGGCGGGAGAGGGCGGCAGGAATTCCCGCGGCATGTTGGGAATGCTGATGCTGTGAAACCCAGTCACTGATGGGGCTGGGTCCCTGCCTGCCACCCCCAGGCCTCAGCCATGGGGCAAGTGCTCCCTTGCCCCATTCACACCCCTTGCCTCCCCCCACCCCAAAGTGCCGCTGCTCCCCTTTGCTTCCCTGGAGTTCTCCATCATGGCTTGCCATGGGAGGTGACCACAGAGTAGCTTTGAGGCTGTGTGGGAGGGTCTCAAACATCCAGAGGCCATGGGCAACAGAGACTGTGTGGGCAGCCTGGCAATGGCCACGGCTCGTAGTGGATCCTGCGAGCGGGGGTGGGGGGTGTTCGGGCCCCCACTTCCTTGCACCTGTCTGATTCTTGCTCCAGGTTGGCCGGCTGACAGCTGCAAGGGGGACCGAAGGCATTCCCAACTCAGGGAGACGGAGGTGAGGGGGGAGGGTTCCAACTTCCCTTCCTCCTGGCTTTTCCTGCTTCCTCTTGCTCATCCAAACTTGGCTCTATCCTTACTTTCTGGAGATCCCCAAGGGCATGATGGTGATGAAGATAATTATTAGCATGTCACTAACCATGCAGATATCTTCACCGGCTCAATAGACGTGAATCTGAGCAAACTCCGGGAAACAGTGAAGGACAGGGAAGCCTAGCGTGCTGCAGTCCACGAGGTCGCAAAGAGCTGGACGTGACTGGGCAACTGAATAACAACAAACCCGTGGAGAGTCAGGACAGTTTGGTGGTGAAGTCTGCAACCCTGGACAGGCAGACAAGGCCTGAATCCTGGCTCTGCTGCTTGCTGGCTGTGTGACCTTGGACAAGTTATTCAGTCTTGCTGGAGCTCAGCTACAAAAACAGGATAATAATTGCACCTACCTCAAATGAATTTGTATAGTAGGGTACCATGGGTGGTACATGGTTGATGCCATAGATGTGTCTGTGATCATAAATACTAATAGCAGCAGCAGCTAACATCTGAACAGGCTGCTTCCTAAAATCTTACCACAAGTTGCACTTTTCACTTCCTTGGGCCTTGAACATTCTCCTCTCCCCTCTCCAGCTCTGCTCACTTGCTGTACAAAATGATATTCCTCACGGCACTGTCTCTGTTTTGGATTATGATTTCAGGTAATAATGCCTGTGGATCTGGGGGTCTGTGGGTCCTGGCCCCTGAGCAGGCTGGGGCCCCTGGACCCCTCAGGTGGGGGGAGGTGATGGGAGTGGGGGTTGGGGCACTCGGGCAGGATGTGTCTCTCAGCCTCAGCGGTCCTGCTCACCCACAGCCTCTCGTGGGGGTCAGTGGGGCGCCTGGATGCCATCGTCCATCTCGGCCTTTGAGGGCACGTGCGTCTCCATCCCCTGCCGCTTCAGCTTCCCCGATGAGCTCCGGCCGGCAGTCGTGCATGGCGTCTGGTACTTCAATAGCCCCTATCCAAAAAACTACCCTCCAGTGGTCTTCAAGTCACGCACGCAGGTGGTGCACGAGAGCTTCCAAGGACGCAGCCGCCTCCTGGGGGACCTGGGCCTGCGCAACTGCACCCTCCTGCTCAGCAACCTAAGCCCCGAGCTGGGCGGCAAATACTACTTTCGAGGGGACCTGGGGGGCTACAACCAGTACACCTTCTCCGAGCACAGCGTCCTGGACATCATCAGTGAGTCTCGGGGGGCTTGCCGGGGGCGGGGAGCATGGGAAACAGGAAGCCCTCCCAGTGTCCTTCTGGGGAGGTCTGGTCGGCAGAACCAAGGACTTGCTGGTTTGGCTGGAGGGAGGGGTGCCAAGCCTCTGGCCCACATGACCAGGCAGACGACAGAGAGGGGCAAAGCAGGGCCCCAAGTTGTGTTGTCCTCCCCAGAGGAAAGCAGTGCTGTTACTCTTTAGAGACACACGGGAGAAAGGCAGTGGGGCTCAGGGGTTGCGGTAAGGCCTCTGCATCCCTGTATTAGCTGGGCTACTGTAGGCAGTTTGCTGAAATTCTCTGGGCCTGGTTATCCTCTTTTGTAAAATGGGGATAAGAACAGCACTTAAAGTTCACTAAGTGAATAGTTGTCAAGTGCACAAAATAGTGCCTGGCACATGGAGCCTGGCTCGAGCTAAGTGGGGTAGCATGAGAATCCAGAGCCATAGATCTCAGGCAGCCTGAGTTTTTGCTGTTTTTTTGGGCCATGCCAAGTGGCATGGAGGATCCTAGTTCCCTGACCAGGGATCGAACCTGTATCCCCTGCAGTGGAAGCTTGGAGTCCTAACCACTGAATGGCCAGGAAATTCTCTGAATTTTCCAGGGGAACCAGAGCTGTGTGTTTTCAGCATAGGCTGCTACTTCAGATATATATATATTTTTAATGTCTTAAGTTCACGCCAAATGAAATGCAGCTCTGGGCCAGTTTGGGCAGAGTAGGGTCCACTGCCTCATTTCTGAGAGGCCCTGAGAGGCATGGAATCCTTAGATTCAGGTTCCCCATCAGCTCTGAGACCATGTGAGGAGTCAGATTACAGCCATGATGCAGAAAGAGACTCTGCCCCCAACTCCAAACTGGCACAGACAGACAGACACAGCTCCAGGACACACCACCCACACACATACACACACACACACACACACGCACATGCACATGCACACGCACACGCGCACACACGTGGAAGGTAAAGCAAAGCAAACATAGGAAGGAGAAAAGTTTCTTGAGGAATATAATATATTGTCTGGGGCACGGAGCTTCCCAGGTTGCAAAGTTGGTAAAGAATCTGCTTGTCAAAAAAAAAAAAAGAATCTGCTTGTCAATGAAGGAAGATGAAAGAGATTCAGGTTCCATCCCAGGGTTGGGAAGATCTCCTGGAGGAGGAGATGGCAACCCACTCCTGTATTGTTGTCTGGAAAATTCCATGGGCAGAGGAGCCTAGTCAGCATAGTCCCTGAACTTGAAGAGTTGAAAGTGACTGAGTACGCACATATAGGGCACAGATGATGAAGCAAGAGCAACAGGGTTTGAAGCTCAGTTTTATCTGGTACTAGCTGTGGCCTCAGCTTCCTCATCCGTAAAATGAGCAAAATAACATTACCCACCCTCTAGTTTCAGCATGGAAGGACTGGCAAGTCAAACACCGGTGAAGTACTCAGAACACTATATTGTTGTTTCCATTATTATTATATCTCTCCTTGGATCTGCGGAGGGCTTCTGGGTGAATGGTACCCAGGAGAAGAGCCGGTTGTGGGGAACTCTGCATCCAAGGGCGGGGAGGGAACCAGGCGCCAGGAATGGAGTCCGATAGCGGTCTGCGGGTGAGGGATAGCTGGTGGGCGACGCTGCTTCCTCACCCTCCATCTCCTGGGCTCACGTAGACACCCCCAACATCGTGGTTCCCCCGGAAGTGATGGCTGGCACAGAAGTGGAGGTCAGCTGCATGGTGCCTGACAACTGCCCGGAGGTGCACCCAGAGCTGAGCTGGCTGGGCCACGAGGGGCTCGGGGAGCCGACTGTGCTGGGGCGGCTGCGCGAGGAGGAGGGTACCTGGGTGCAGGTGTCGTTGCTGCACTTTGTGCCCACCAGGGAGACCAACGGCCACCGGCTGGGCTGCCAGGCCTCGTTCCCCAACACTACCCTGCAGTTCGAGGGCTATGCCAGCCTGGACATCAAGTGTGAGCCTGGGTGCGGGCCAGGGGCGGGGCGGGGCGGGGTCAGGTTCAGGGAAGGGGTGGGGCCAGGGCCAGGGGCGGGGCCTGCGCGAGCGCCCCCTGAGGTCCTGTGTCCTCCCACCGCGCCGCAGACCCTCCGGTGATCGTGGAGATAAACTCCACGGTCGAGGCCATCGAGGGCTCCCACGTCAGTCTGTTCTGCGGGGCCGACAGCAACCCGCCGCCGTTGCTGACCTGGATGCGGGATGGCACGGTGCTCCGGGAGGCTGTGGCCGAGAGCCTGTCCCTGGAGGTAGAAGAAGTGACCCCTGCCGAAGACGGAGTCTACCTCTGCCTGGCTGAGAACACTTACGGCCAAGACAACCGCACCGTAGAGCTCAGCGTCATGTGTGAGTCGCTGCCATGTGCGCCCCACACCTGGCACTGGGGAACCAACCTCCCCCAGGGCAGAGCTGGGGGGCCGGGGTTGAGGGTAGTGATGGCGGTCAGGTCCATGCCTGCAGTTGAGATGAAGATGGAGAGGAAGTTTCAGGTTAAAGAGTTCTTTCATTCTTGAACACCTACTGGGCACCTATCTCCTGGCTAGGAGGAGATGGAGATAGGAAGAGAGAATCAGAGATGGTCCCTGCGCACCCAAGAAACCCTGTTAAATTCAGTTTCCTGGGGGGTAGAGCTGGGCTTGGCCCCAGGAATGTGCATTTTATTATTTTTTTTTTTAGATATCTGTTTATTTGGCTGCATCATGTGGGCCTAAAAATCTTAGGGGCTTCCCAGATGGCTCAGTCATAAGAAATCTGCCTGCCAATGCCGGAAACGTAGGTTTGATCCCTAGGTTGGGAAGATTCCCTGGAGAAGGAAATGGCAAGCCACTCTAGTTCCTTCTGGGAGAATCCCACAGACAGAGGAGCCTGGTAGGCTACAGTCCTTGGGGCCACAAAGAGTCGGACACGACTGAACACACACAGGTGGGATCTTAATTCCACAATCAGGGATCAAACCCATGTCCTTTGCACTGCAAGGTGGATCCTTAACCAGCAAGGAAGCCCTGAAATCTGCATTTTAAAATGAGCCCTATTACAGTTCCAATAGGAGGGCTGAGGGGAACCCAAGCCTGATCCAGCCCCTGTGAGCTTCAGGAGGAGGGGGCGGGTCAAACAGGATTCTTGGCTAGGAGCCAAGGAGAGGTCATTCATTCATTCATTCACTCACAAATATTTATTGAGGCAAAGTGCCCAGGACTGGGGATAATAAAAATGACAGCGCCAGGCAGCATTTGATTTACTCAGCAGTTTCTGAGTGCCCTACGCAAATGGTCTTTCCCTAGACATCCCCATGGCTGGCTGCCTCCTCCCAGCTCCCTTCTAGTCTCACGGGAGCCTTCCCTCAGCATCCTAGTTAAAGCCATAACTACCCTGACCTCCCATCCCACCTTTATTTTTCTCCAAAGTGCTCCTCCCCACCTTGCCAACTATATACTTGATTTCCCTAAACAGCATCTGTCCACACGGACAGAGGTCTTCATCTGCCTCGTTCAGGCTAAAGCCGTGCAAGTCATAGTCTATTCTCGGTGACCCCCATGAAGTTGGGAACACTTTTAAGTCTCGTTTCCAGATTTTAAAAATGGGGCCCCTAAGGGTTAAGACACGGGTCCACACACAGCGGGGACGGGGTACAGCCAGGACTCAGACGCAAGCTCCGTGTCTGCAGTCTCTGTAAACGAGACAGCCAGGCCTGGGGTTACCGGGGTGTCCTGAGGTGGTGTGTTCCAATTGGGGTGTTGAGGGTCACATTTAGGGGTGAGAGTTGGCTGGCAGAAAAGGCCCCCCTGGCTTCTGACCACTGGCCCCCTGTCCTGCCCCCTAGATGCACCCTGGAAGCCAACAGTGAACGGGACAGTGGTGGCCGTGGAGGGCGAGACAGTCTCCATCTTGTGCTCCACACAGAGCAACCCGGATCCTATTCTCACCATCTTCAAGGAGAAGCAGATTCTGGCCACGGTTATCTATGAGAGTGAGCTGCAGCTGGAGCTGCCGGCCGTCACACCCGAGGACGACGGAGAGTACTGGTGTGTGGCTGAGAACCAGTACGGCCAGAGGGCCACCGCCTTCAACCTGTCTGTGGAGTGTGAGTACCCCCGCTTCAACCCTCTTCCCCTGATGAGAGCAGGTGGGCTTGATTCCTGCCCACCCACCCCTGCAGTGGAGCTCAATGGGGGACACTCAGCATCCCAACCAAGCGTCAGCTTTGCTCCAGCAGATGGGGGTGGGGAAGCTAAATCCACAGCAAGAGAAGGCCCACCCAAGGGACTTCCTTGGCAATCCAGTGGTTAAGACTCCACACTTCCAATGCGGGGCATGGGTTCGATCCCTGGTTGGGGAACTAAGACTTCACATGCCGTGCAGGTTGGCCAAAAAAAAAGTCCCACCTGAGAATATAATATTCCCACACCCTGGGATGGGCTTTTGACCAAGCATATTTCTGAATCCTGTGGCCACTGCTTCTCTGAAGTGTAGAAGTGTTAGTCCCTCAGTCATGTCCAACTCTTTGCCACCCCATGGACTGTAGCCCACCAGGCTCCTCTGTCCGTGGGATTTCCCAGGCAAGAATACCAGAGTGGGTTTCCATTCCCTTCTCCAGGGGGTTTTCCTGACCCAGTGATCAAACTCGGGTCTCCCACACTGCAGGCAGATTCCTTACTGTCTGAGCCACCAGGGAAGCACGCAGACATTAACTAAAATGAAACCTGCAACCTCTAACCCTGTGGAACATCGCTAGGACTCAGGCACTGCTGGAAGCTCTTGACAGGAGCCTGCTCTTTCACCTCTTTGACATTCCAGTGAGGGAGATTCTCTTACTGTCCCCAGTTTCCAGAGAAGGAAACTGAGGCCCTTAGGGGTTATGTCACTCACCCCAGGTCATCCAGGCAGAACTGAGATTCAGACGCAGGAGTCTGGTTCCACTCTTCTGTAATGCCCAAAGCTGACCTCATCCTGTGTTATGACATCAGAATACATTGACCAAGCCTTTGTTATGTGCACGAGCTGTGTGGCTCAGTGGGAGGTGGGGGATAGGACCGAGAGGACACCAAGCATGTTAGCAGATATAGCATAGCCAGAGAGATGAGACGGATTCAGATAAAAAGCTAACTGTCTTGGGAATGGAGCTCATTGTTCCGCTGCCAACCAGTCCCCTTCCTGACCTCCCTTCTCTGGATAGCGCTGCCAACACCCCACTCCCACCCCAGCCATCATTCAGGTCATAGCTCTGAAGTCATGGTTTCTACTTCCCCTCCTCCAGCACCTGCTTCTGGAATGTCACCTCCATATTTCCATTCTCTCTGCTGCTTCTCCAACCCCAGCCTGGCCTCTGGCACTTGTCTCCAAAGTCACCACTTCCAGATTTACTTATTCCACCTACTGCGGTCCCCACCACACAAGTTTGTCAGAAGGTATTGAGCACAGTCCGTACTCAACAGTCTGCCAGTGGCCACCGTCAGTTGTTGTTCAGTGGCTAAGTCGAGTCTGACTCTGCAACCCCATGGACTGCAGCACTTCAGGCTTCCCTGTCCATCACTAACTCCTGGAGTTTGCTCAAGCTGAAGTCCATTGAGTCAGTGATGCCATCCAACCACCTCATCCTCTGTCGTCTCCTTCTCCTCCTGCCCTCAATCTTTCCCAGCATCAGGGTCTTTTCCAATGAGTCAGCTCTTCACGTCAGGTGGTCAAAGTATTGGAGCTTTAGCTTCAGCATCAGTCCTTCCAGTGACTATTCAGGATTGATTTCCTTTAGCACTGACTGATTTGATCTCCTTGCAGTCCAAGGGACTCTCAAGAGTCTTCTCCAGCACCACATTCCCAAAGCATCAGTTCTTTGGTGCTCAGCCTTCTTTATGGTCCAACTCTCATATCCATACATGACTACTGGATAAACCATGGCTTTGACTATGGCTTTGTCAGCAAAGTGGAGACAGATTATTCCAGGGCAAGGTGATGGCCATCACTGCTCTGCTGACCTTTCATCTTGGAGACATCTTTCCTCCCAGTTTGCTCCCTCCCAGCATCAATTGTGATCATGTGTATGGGTTGTGTATACTCTGCCTTCTTCATACATGCCCCTCCTTCTTCCTTCTTGGTCTTCCCCGTTATATCTACTTCCCTAATCAGAGCCTCTTAGGTATAAGAGTCAAAGAACCCCTTGAGAACCTGATGGAAGCCCCTGAACGTACACACAACTCCACCTCATGNGGAAAAGGGTTTTACTTTTTAAAATAATTACTGTCAGTTCAGGTTGGTCATTATGAATTTACTCTGTGGTGTGTTAATTCGTTAATACTATAGTAAGCATCGGGCTTCCCTGGTGGCTAAGTGGTGAAGAATCCACCTGCTAATGCAGGAGACGTAGGTTCAATCCCTGGGTTGGAAAGATCCCCTGGAGAAGGAAGTGGCAACCCACTACAGTATTCTTGCCTGGGAAATCCCACGGAGGGAGGAGACAGGCAGATAGGCTGTAGTCCATGGGGTCCCAAAAGATTTGGACACGACTTTAGGATTAAACAACATAGCAAGCATATACATGTCTACCTAAACAAAATTTGGACTATTTAACTTTTAATTTACTAGACTTAGAGATATGTACCCATTCCAAATGGAATGATCCCTACTGCAAATACCCAAGTCTCATGGCTCCCTGCCCCATCACTGTTACCTGCATATTCTTTTTGGATGGAAATGGAAGGTCAGTCTAGAGTGAGCAGAGGCAAGTGCTAAACTCTCAGAAGGAAAGAGAACATAGATTAAAAAGCAACATTCAATGTTCTATTATAATTTCATATTGGGAAACGAAAGGGGAAAAACCATCCCAGTATCACTTTTGTAATTCAAATGGCAGCAAAGCTCAACAAAATTATCTTGGGTGGAGGGTGGTGTCTGGTGTGTCCTATGAGGGAGGGAGGGTCAGGACTCAGGGTCTCTGGGGAGTGAGTGGCGGATCTGCAGGATGGCCAGGAGGCGGAGCTGGCTGAACTCAGTCGCTCATCCCATGAGTCTTCCCAGAGCTCCTGCCAGGTGAAAGGGATGTTCTGGAGACCTTCCAGCAGTTAAGACTCTGAGCTTCCACTGCAAGGGGCATGGGTTTGATACCTGGTCAGGGGATTAAGATCCCGCATGCTTCTCAGTGTGGCAAAAAGAGAAAAAAGAAAAGGATATTCTAACAGTGGGGACAGAGTGGAGACAGAGCAAGTGCTTGTCTGGATGGAAATAAGAGAGCAGTCACATCAGTATGTAACCCGGGTAGACGTAAGTGCTGAGGAGCAAACCCGAGTGAATGGTTAGTGCAGCAAGGTGCCGCTTACATGGTGGGGTCAGAGAAAGAGCGTGGTCTGCACAGAAGCTGCCTGGAGTGAGGGTGTGAGCGCAGCAGGTGTCGGGGAAGTGCTCGAGGCCGAGGGAGAAACGGAAGCCCTCCGGTGCGGGAAAAGGTTCCAGAGTATGAGAAACAGCAAGGAGGCTGGTGTGGCCAGAAGACAGTGAGCCAGAGTGAAAGCAGAGGAGCTGAGTGTGGCCAAGTCCTGCAGGGCCTTGCAGACCAAGGCAAAGTGCTGGGGCTTTATTCTAAGTGAGCGGGGAGCAGTTGGAGGGGGTAAGTTTAGGCAGGGAGCGCCGTGATCTGATTTATTTATTTATATTATAATGATCACTTTTAAAGATTTTATTTCAGGTTTTTTTTGTTTGTTTGTTTAAGTTGTATTTATTTTTGGTTGTGCTGGGCTTCAGTTGCGGCACAGGCTTTTCTCTAGCTGCGGTGCCTGGGCTTCTCATGGAGGTGGCTTCTTGTTGCAGGACCACAGGCTCTAGGGCGCACAGACTTCGGTAGCTGCAGCACGTGAGCTTTGTGGTTGCAGGTCCCAGGCTCGAGAGCACACAGTAGTTGTGGAGCACAGGTTTGGTTGCTCCGTGGCATGTGGGATCTTCCCAGGTGAGGGATCGAACCCGTTTCCTGTGTTGGCAGGTGGATTCTTTACCACTGAGCCACCAGGGAAGCCCCTCATGTTTTTAAAATATATATTTATTTATTTGGCTGGGCCAGGTCTTAGTTGCAGCACTCGAGATCTTCACTGTGGCATGTGAGATGTTTTCGTTGCAGCACGTGGGATCTAGCTCCTTAACCAGGGATTGAACCTGGCCCCCTGCATTGTGAGTGCAGGGTCTTAGCCACTGGACCACCAGGGAAGTCTCTATGATCTGATTTATATTTTACAAGGTGAGCAGCATTGGAGAGGGCATTAGAGAGAGTGTGGGGCATTCCTGGTGGCTCAGTGGTAAAGAATCTGCTGGCAATGCAGAAAATGCAGGAGACATAGGTTCATTCCCTGGGTTGGGAAGATCCCCTGGAGGAAGGCACGGCTACCCACTCCAGGATTCTTGCCTGGAGAATCCCATGGACAGAGGAGCCTGGCGGGCTTCAGTCCATGGGGTTGCAGAGTCGGACATGACTGAAAGGACTGAGCAAGCCCACAAGAGAGAGTGCGGGGGGCACAGGCAGCTCGTTGCAGCCCAGAAGCCCCCAGGGCCGCATCTCCAGCCTGCCGGGTCTTGGTCTCGCCCCGCAGTCGCTCCTGTGATCCTATTGGAGTCCCACTGTGCGGCAGCCCGCGACACAGTGCAGTGCCTCTGCGTGGTGAAAGCCAACCCAGAGCCCTCCGTGGCCTTCGAGCTGCCCTTGCGCAATGTGACGGTGAACGAGACGGAGCGCGAGTTCGTGTACTCAGAGCGCAGCGGCCTCCTGCTCACCAGCATCCTGACGCTGCGGGGGCAGGCCCAGGCCCCACCCCGGGTCATCTGCACCTCCCACAACCTCTATGGCACCAAGAGCCTGGAGCTGCCCTTCCAGGGAGCCCGTGAGTGATGTGGCCTGGGGCTGGGAGTCAGGGAACAGATGGGACCCCCGTTGGATCTAAGCTTCCCTCACAGAGGCTGAGCGATGGTCCGGCTATGCTGTTGATCGAATGGTCAAGTTAGGAGAGGCTGCCCCAAGCTTGCTGACCTTTCGCGGGCCCCTCCAACAGCTTACCTAACCAGTCAGTGCAAGGGTGTGCCTGCTGTGTAAACACGTTCACTCCCGCCCCTGCCCCAGCCCGTCTCCTAAGAACCCTGGTGCCCTCCCACCAGCAGCCCTGAGGGCGCCTGGGTCTTCTCTTTCCTCAGACCGCCTCATGTGGGCCAAGATCGGGCCTGTGGGAGCCGTGGTGGCCTTTGCCATCCTAATCGCCATCGTGTGCTACATCACCCAGACGCGCAGAAAGTGAGTGGCCTCTGGGGGCTGAGCTGGAGTGTGGTGCGGTGGGAGGGCAGGGGGTGGGTGCAGGAAGCCTCCTCGGGGGCGGGGCAGACCAGCGGGAGGCTGCGTGTGGGTAAGAGAGGGCGGGCTCCGCTGTGAGAATTCAGCGGCTAACGGGAGCCGCCGTGGTCGGGTCACAGGTGTCGGTGCCTGGACGGGACCCTTCCTGCCAGTCATCTCGGGTGCCCCACATTCTCTGCTGTCTCCTCCTGCCCCTCCCTTGTGATGCGGAGAGCCAGTACCCTGGCTTGCGGCCACAGCATCAGTCACAGTGGGTTCCAGAAACTCCCAACTACACACAATCTGTGGTATCATTAAACGCTCCCCAGTCCCAAGTCACACCCGCCTGCTGCTATTTCTCTTCCTTGTGTCACACACACATCAGCACTCCCGACAAGGAATTAATCTCCCCATTCCGCATCCTGGCAGCCAAGGGGTGCAGATGGCCCCAGAGAACCCAGAGGAGCCAGGCAGGGGTCCTGAGGGTGGCAGACGGGGGCCCAGGTGTGGCTTGTCTTCAGCCGTGAAGCAGGAGAGGGATGGGCTAGGATGGATGGGAAGAGGCTGCTCACCGAAGCGGCTGCCCACCCCGTCTTAGAGATGGCTGGGAGCAGCTCCGGAGTCCCTTGGGCCAAACTCCTAGGGTAGAGGGGATTGCAGACAGAGAGAGGAGTAGGGAATCCAAAAGCCGCACTGGGGCTGACATGTCCTGCCCTGCAGAAAGAACGTGACGGAAAGCCCCAGCTTCTCGGGGGGGGACAATCCCCCCGTCGTGTTCAGCAGCGACTTCCGCATCTCCGGGGCGCCAGAGAAATATGAGGTGAGGCCAGAGCCCCGTGGCGCCAAGCTGGCTGGAGATCCTGGGTGCCGGGGATGCTGAGGGCCTGGGAGGGGCCTGGGAGGCCCTGGGTGGAGGGGGAGCTGGCCCCAAAGAAAGGGAGGCAAGGGTCTGCTGAGGCTGGCTCGGCCCTGGGCTGGGACAGGGCGCTCAGGCTGAGGCTGTGGGCAGGCTGTAGAGTTCGGGGCCCACGAGAAGCCCTGACCCTCGCCGCCTGGGTCTATGACTGCATTTCCTTCTCCGATAGTCCAGAGAGGTCTCTACCCTGGAATGAGCACCCCAGGAGGTAGGTTCCGGGGGCCTCGGTGTGCCCACCACTGGGCCCGTCTTGGGCCTTGGGGTTGGCGTTCATGTGTGTGAGTCCCCGTCAGGCGTCCAGGTTGGTCCCCAGTTCAGCGTGGCCTTGCCCGCACCCCCTGGCCTTGTCTATTCTGTCCCACTACTGCTCCCGTCTGTCTGTCTGTGGCCACTGTCCTGTGTGTGTGTGTGTCTGAAGGAGGGAGGTCAAGGACAGCAGGCGTGATGGGGCAGCTGAAGTTGCGCCTGGAGGATGGCCCAGATTTAGGAGGGACCACTCCAGACCCGAACTTGCTGAGCCAGGCACTTACAACAACTGGGAAAAGTGGGTTCCCGACCAGGTGGCTTCCATCTAGAGAGGCGTTATGGGTTGAGTTGGGTGCCCCTCAAATTCCCAGGCTGATGAAGGTTTCTTGGAGACAATGAATTGTTGGGCAGCTTTCAGGCTTAGCAGTGAGGAGGTTGTTTTGTGTAGGGGGCACTGGTGCGGGCAGGGCTCCCAGGGGCGACCCAGGACCATGGGGTCAGCTGGGTGGGTGGTCCTTGAGGAAGGAGGCTCACATGCTCTAGAGCCATGGGTGTGCCAGCANCCAGAGCCAGGAAATGGTGTGGCCAGACCCTGGACTCAAGTCTTCTTGAAGTTAAAGAAGGCCAGACTCTCTGGCATGAATTGGTATCAACAACTAACATTTTTGCTGAGTGCTTACTACCTACTCCGTGATTCTACCTGGTTTACATGAATTAATCTCTCTCCTCCTTCCCTGTCAACTCTGACAATGGTTCTCCAAGTGGGGTCCTGGCACTACCAGCATCAGCCTCACCTGGGCACCTGCCCAAAAGGCAGATTCTCAGGCCTTACCCAGGCCTAGCAGTCTGTGTTTTCATGACTCTTCCTGGTGCAGAAGGGCATGGCAACCCATCCCAGTATTCCTGCCTGGAGAACCATGAACAGGGGAGCCTGGTGAGCTACAATCCATGGAGCTGCAAAGGGTCCGACACGAAACTGAGTGATTCAACATGCACATACACGTCTGGTGATTCTCATGCACTGATGTGGAGAATCTGGAGGGGCCGAGGCAACAAGGTGACATGACTTCCCTGAGGGCCCCCAGCGGAGGACTGTGCAGCCCTGACTTGAGCACCCACCTGGGACCTGGCCCTAGAGTCCCACCCCGCCCTCCCCGGCACTGACCATTGTACATCACTGCTGTTTCAGTGAGAAGCATCAGGAGCTTGTGAGTAAGAAGTTGCCAAAGGGGCAGTAAGAATAGAGCCGCAGGGCTATGGGGGATTCAGGCAATTCCTAAGGAAGGTGGTTCTGCCCTGTTTTGTTTGTTTGTTTGTTTGTTGGTTTTGGAGAAGGTTGGGGGTACATCAGAGACCAAAGTCAAGGTCTAGAGGCAGAAATAACTAAACTGTGTTGAGTGGGAAGTGGACAAGGCTACTTTAGCTGGAATGGGTTGTTCCTGTGCAGGAGAAAGGCAGAGAGGCAGGTGGTAGCGGGGCGGGACCGCGCCCTGAGGTCTGCCCCTTCCTCCCAGTGCTGGCAGTCACTCGGGGAGAAGGACATTAAATAAATGACATCAGACGGAACACCTGGCCACTGCACTCGACACCTGCTCCCAACAGGGAAGGCTAGCAGAGACTAGAGCGAAAGGAGACTTAGGGTCTCGGGGTTGGGGGAGTGTCTGTGTAGGAGTGTCACTCAGGGACACCCTGTGTGAAGTCCCCAAGTGGAAACATGTTTGGCAAAGTTCCAGGAGCTGAACGAAGCCGGAGAGGGTAGCAGAGAACAGCAGGGACTTCAAGGCAGCCCCACTAGACATTTTGACAAGCTCTCCTGTGCATGTGTGAGAACCCGCCCTGACGCACCTGTCCCCCGACAACAGCCTCTGGCTCCAGCAGGTCTGGCTGGGGAGGAATGCCCCTAAGGACTTCGCCCTGAGAGGCAGAGCAATGTCAATAATCGGAGCCATCGGAGTAACCCCGTGCTGCCTGAGGTGCAGCCAGAGCGCCACCCGGGTGAGCTGGGTGTCCCGGGGAGCCGTGTGGAGGGACTTTTAGGTGAATAGTCATACTGCACTTAGTCTGTGTCCGAGCAAAAGGAAACTAGCTTGCCAAATGTGATTGTTTTTTTTAATTTTTCAAAAACCTTTTTGCTTTACACCAGAGTAGCGCCAATTAACAATGTGATGATAGTTTCAGGTGAACAGCGAAGGGACTCAGTCATACATGTACATGTATCCATTCTCTCCTAAACCCCCTTCCCATCCAGCTGCCACATAACATTGAGCAGAGTCCCATGTGCTATACAGAAGGTCCTTATTGGTTATGCACTTTGAATATAGCAGTGTGTACATGCCCATCCCCAAAGGGATATTTAGAAATCTGATTTTTTTTTTTTTGCTAAAAGCTTAGGAAGAAGTAAGTTTAAAAACCAATCAAGTGAACTGATTTCAAGAAACGTACAAAATAACAATACTTCAGGTGGTTCACAAACAGGACAAAAGTCCTAAAGGTCACAGGCAAACCATTAAAGTTTGGGTTACAGTGATGTGATCTGACACAAAGACCGTCTCTTAGGCTAACATTTAGTGATGACACTCAACTCAGCTATCACACTCTGCCCAGTGCCTGGACCCCCCAGAATTCACCTGTTCCATCAACACGAGGTTACTGAACACTTACTTGTGCCAAGCCTGTGCTGGACTCTAAGGCTGCTGCACAGACCAAAAGACCCACACTCTGGCTGCTGGGACTGGCATCAAGTGGAAGGGATAGACAAAGACCAGATAAACGTGTGGTCAGATAGCAAGTGGGCTAAGAAGGAAGCTAAGAGAGATAGAAGGACAGCATGTGCCTGCCAGTTGGCTGATTTAGAAAGCGGTCAACTGAGTAGAGACCGGAAAGAAGGGAGGGAGGGAGGGAGCTCAGTTGATTTCTGGGAAATGAGGGTCCAGGGAAAGTCAAGATCAGGTGCAAATGTCCAGCACAGGAANGAAGGGAGGGAGGGAGGGAGCTCAGTCGATTTCTGGGAAATGAGGGTCCAGGGAAAGTCAAGATCAGGTGCAAATGTCCAGCACAGGAATGCACTTGCTGTGGTCATGGAACAAGAAGGAAACCAACCAGCATGCCTGGAGTGGTGTATAGGAGCCTGAGCAGTCGCCCAAGGGAGATGGATCACAGCAGGGTTTTAGGCCACAGTCAGGACTTGGACTTTGAGTGAACTGGGGAGCTGCTGGAGACGCACAAAGAGGAGCATTAGGGAGGGGTTTTGGTGACTCTGCTGGCAGCTGTTTAGACAGTGAGCACAGGGGATCATCAGGCCAGGGGCTCCGGAGAGAGGGGAAGTGGGTGGTGAGAGGGAAGAGACCTGTTCTGGAGGGGGCCCTGAGGAGACCGGCTGATACGGAGGGGAAGGAAGAGAGGAGCCTGAGATGCTGGCCGCTTCCTTAGATGCTGGAGAGGCCGAGAGGAGCTAGCCTGGTGGAGAACACAGCACTCAGTATGTTCAAGGACAGGCAAGGCTGACGGGACTCTTCCCTCAGGACACATCAAGCTGAGGAAGACTCAGCACCCATGACACAGTGACTCAGAGCTGGGGACACAAGCAGGAGAAGGGTTTTGGCTGGGCCGGGCTGGTGTCACAGCTGCACCTGTCAGGAAGGAGGGGCCACTTGGTGAAGGAGGGACAGGGCACCGGGGCATGTCAACAAGGACCGCTTTGTCCCTCCCCTCCCACCAAACTCCTGGGTCATTCCTGATTGAGAAAAGCCATTCCCGAACATCTCTCTTGGACAGGAGTCATGGTCTCCAGGGCCCCTGGCCTGATGGTCCCCTGTGCTCACTCTCTACACGGCGGCCAGCAGGGTCTCCCACCCTACCTTGAGAACTAGTGCCTGGGGCAGGCAGCTCCACATACCCAAGGAAGAAAGGGCTGCAGGCCATGTGCTGGCTACTCCCCTGGGGGTGGGAGGAGGAACCCACAGCTCTGCCCAGGAGGAGCCACGCCTCCTTCTTTCCCCACCTTCCTCACTCTGCAAAACATGACCCCTAATATAAATTGGACTTCAAAATCAATTTCTTTCTGCTCTGGGAAAGTTTTTTAAGAGAATGAAAGGACAAACCATTGACTAGGAGAAAATAGTTCAAGTCACTTAACCTGACAAAGAACTCATGTCTAGAATGAGTATATAAAGAACTCTCAACATTCAAAAACATCAAACATCAAACAACTAAAAGATGAGCAAAAAAAAGGGGGGGTGCAAAAGGCAGGAAGAGACATTTCACTGAAGATGGTATATGGATAGAAAATAATCATATAGAAAGCTTTTCAATCATTAACCTTTAGAGAAATTCAAGTTAAGATCACAATGAACTATCATTCTCACACACCTATTAGACAACTAAAATACAAAACAGTGGTAACAAATAATGCTAGAAAGGATGTGTAGTAATGAAAGCATTTATACATTGCTGGTGGCTCAGACTGTAAAGTGTCTGCCTGCAATGCGGGAGACCCGGATTCGATTCCTGGGTCGGGAAGATCCCTTGGAGAAGGAAATGGCAATCCACTCCAGCACTCTTGCCTGGAAAATCCCATGGACGGAGGAGCCTGATAGGCTACAGTCCATAGGGTTGAAAAGAGTTGAACACGACTGAGCAACTTCACTCTCACTTTCTTTCAGTGGGAATGTAAAATTGTCCAGCCACTTTGAAAAACACTTTCAGAGAGTTTCTCAAAAGGTTAAACCTAGAATTCCAATCTGCCTCTGAAATTCTACTCCTGGGGTATATACCCAAGAGAAATGAGAACACATCCACCCCAAAATTTGAACACAACTGTTGATAGCTCATTACTCATAAAAACCAAAACATGGGAACAACCCAAATGTCTATCAAGTGACGAATGAATAAAGAAGATACAATATATCCATACAATGAAATACCACTCCTTGACAATAAAAAGAAATGGAGTACTGTACAGATCCTGCAAAATGATGAACTTAAAAACATTAAGTGAAAGAAGTCGATCACAAAAAGCTGCATATTGTATGATTGCACTCCTATGAAATGACCAGGAAAAGACAATCTGTAGAGATAGAAAGTAGATTTCATTGTTGCCTAGGGCTGGGGTGCAGATGTCGAGAGGAAACAGGGGGTGACTGTTAACGGTGATGAGCATTTTGGGGTGATGAGATGATCTAAAATGGGCTGTGGTGATTGTTTGCACAATGCTGTGAATACACTTAAAACCATTGACGGGTATGCTTTGAGTAGGTGGATTGTATGGGCAATTAGAAAATGGGCAAAAGACCTAAAAAGATACTTCACCAAAGAGGATTCACAAATGGCAAATAAGCCCATGAACAGATGTTCGGCACCACTAGCCATTAGTGAAATGCAAATCAAGACTGTGCAAACCACTGCATACCAATGAAACAACTAAAATTAAAAATAATAATGATAGTAAATGCTGGTGAGGATGCAGTGAAACTGGATCATTCAAACATGGCTGGTGGGAATGTAAAATGGTATAGCCACTCTTGAAAAAATAATGAAATAATCCTACCATATGACTTGGCAATTGCACTTCTAGGCATTGATGCCCAATAAATAAAAATTCATATCTACACCAAAACCTGTACACAGTTGTTCAAATCAGCCTTATTTGTAACAGCCCAAATCAGAAACAATCTACATGTGCCTCAATACTAAATGGTTCAGCAATTGTGACACATCTATGTGCTACACAGTACAATGTACATAATACCTTCCACTGCTACATAGTACTCTGTGGATGTATCACAACTCCCTGGGATACAGCCAACAATTGTGATATATCCAGGAGTACTATGTAGCAACATGAGATATGGGACAGAGAACAACTTGGAAAATTCTGAAGGGCATTATACTGAGTTAAAAAAACAAACAAAAAAAACAGTTCAAGGACTTCCCTGATGGTCCAGCGGTAAGACACTGCGCTCCCAATATAAGGAGCCAGGTTCGATCCCTGGTCAGGGAACTAGATCCCCACATGATGCAACTAAGAGCTGCCATGGTGCAGCTAAAGATATCGCATGCCCAAACTAAGACCCAGTGCAGACAAAGAAATGAATATTTAAACAATCCTAACGGGTCATGTACCATGTGGCTCCTTGTATGTACCATTATCAAAATGACAAAATGGTAGAGATGGAGAACAGATTACTGGTTAGAGATAGTGGAGGAAAAGGAGGTGGATGTGTGTACAAGGGCGATCTTGGCGATAACTGAATAATTCTGTATCTTGTCTGCAATGGTTATGTACATCTACATATGAGATAAAAAGACTTAGAACCACATACAGGTTGTACTGCACCTAATTATGTAAGAAGTAACCATTGGAAGAAACTCATCACAGGGCACACCAGACTTTTCTATCTTTGTCACTTCCTTTGAGTCTATAATTATTTCAAAATAAAAAGTTCAAAAAAAAAAACAAAAGCAAGAAACAAAACAACCCAGTGATCTCAGTGGGGGACTCCCAGGCCAGGGGACAAGATCCCAGTCTTCAACATGGGACCGACTGGGGATGTATATTCTGGCTCACCAGTTAGGAGTGTCTGCTGGCATAGCTCCAGGCATTGCTGATGGTCACAGGAGGAAATTGGTCAGGGAGTTCAAGGGCATGCCTTGATTTCTGGAGGTCAGGGGCTGCACAGAGGAGGCAGGGCTAAGGAATCAGGACTCCTGAGAACACAGCTCTGGTGCCTTCACATCTTTTTCTCCAAAGAGGTAGGTGGTCTCTGTTTTGGGGTGTCATCTGCCCTGAACAATGAGGACGACAGCACCTTTCTCACAGGGTTAAGTGAGGTCACACGTGTGCTGCACTCAGCTGCCTATGACATACGACATGTGATGAGCACCTGGTGAACAGACCTGGGCTCAAATCCCAGTCCTGCCACCTGTCCACTGTGAGCTGTCCCTCAGTTTCCCCTCTAAGGATGGTGCAGACGTGGGTGGTTCTGACTTCCTGAGTGTGCTGTGAGCAATCAGGAGCATGCGAAGCGCTTTGCACGGTGGTGGTCATGAAATGAGCATCTCTCTCTAAAAGTGTGCTGTCGTTATCGCTGATAGTCCCTTGCTCGGCCTGACAGATACTCCATGGTGACATCACGTCACAGATACCTCTGGCTGCTCATCTCTGGCTTGATTTTGATAGAGAGGCCCTCTGAGACCAAATCGTGGTTCCCCGCCTGTGCCCCAGAGATGATGTTCCATGCAGACCAAGCTCTGGGGTAGGAGTGGGATCTTTGGCTGTGTCCTGCCTGCAAGCTGGGGCTCTCACCTCACCTCCAGGGAGCACTGTTGACCAATTATGATACAATGTATTAAGTGAGTAATAGTTACATAATCACAATAGTAAAAGATGTTATCACTTTTCACAATCAGTAGCCAGACAAAAACAAAAATAACAGAAAGTTACAATCTCAAGCCATAATGGGAACATGATTAACCTAACAGTATAAGATATACAAAGTGGAAGTGCATATGTGCATATGTTTTCATCTACTCAGCCAGTCTTTTGACTAGTGCATTTAACCCATTTACATTCAAGGTAATTATCGACATGCATAATCCTTATTACCATTTTCTTAATTATTTTAGGCTTATATTCTATAGGCAGGGCTTTTTATTCTCTTGTTTTCTACCTAGAGAAGTTCCTTTAGCATTTGTTGTGAAGTTGTTTGGTAGTGATGAATTCTTTTAACTTTTGCTTGTCTGGAAAGCTTTCGATTTCTCCATCAAATCTGAAGGAGAGTCTTGCTGGGTAGAGTATTCTTGGTTGTAGGTTCTTCCCTTTCATCACTTTAAATGTATCATGCCATTCCCTTTTGGTTTGTAGAGTTTCTGTTGAGAAATCAGCTGATAGCCTGATGGGAGTTCCCTTATATGTTGTTAGTCATTTTTCCCTTGTTGCTTTTAATATTTTATCTCTGTCTTGAATTTTTCTCTCAGTTTGATTACTGTATGCCTCAGTGAGTTCTTCTTTGGGTTTATCCTGCCTGGGACTCTGCACTTCCTCCACTTGGTTGATTATTTCCTTTCCCATGTTAGGGATGTTTTCTGTTATTATCTCTTCAAATATTTTCTCAGGTCCTTTCTCTCCCTCTTCTCCTTCTGGGACCCCTATAGAGCAAGTGTTCATGCCTTTAATGTTGTCCCAGAGGTCCCTTAGGCTGTCTTCGTTTCTTTTCATTCTTTTTTCTATATTCTGTTCTGTGGTAGTGATTTCCACCATTCTGTCCTCCAAGCCATTTACCCATGCTTCTGTCTCAGTTATTCTGCTATGGATTCCTTCTAGTGTTTTATTCATCTGTTTGTTTGTTCTTTAGTTCTTCTAGGTCTTTGGTAAATAATTCTTATATCTTCTCAATCTTTGTCTCCATTCTTTTTCTTAGATCCTGAATCATATGCACTATCATTATTCTGAATTGTTTTTCTGGAAAGTTGCCTGTCTCCACTTCATTTAGTTGTTTTTCTGGGGGTTAGCTTGTCCCTTCATCTGGGACATAAACTTCTGCATTTTCATGCTGATTAACTTGTTGTAATGTGGTTTTGTTTTAGTTGCTGTGGGATTGTGGTTTTTCTTCCTCCTTCTGTCTACCCTCGCATGGAGGAGGCTAAGAGGCTTGTAAGAGGCAATGGCACCCCACTCCAGTACTCTTGCCTGGAAAATCCCATGGACGGAGGAGCCTGGTAGGCTGCAGTCCATGGGGTCGCTGAGAGTTGGACATGACTCAGTGACTTCACTTTCACTTTTCATTTTCATGCATTGGAGAAGGAAACGGCTACCCACTCCAGTGTTCTTGCTTGGAGAATCCCAGGGATGGCAGAGCCTGGTGGGCTGCCGTCTAATGGGGTTGCACAGAGTCGGACACGACTGAAGCAACTTAGCAAGAGGCTTTTATAAGCTTCCTGATGGGAGGGATTGGTGGTGGGGAAAACTGGGTCTTGCTCTGGTGGGCAGGGCCTTGCTCAGTAAAGCTTTAATCCAATTATCTCCTGATAATTGGATTGGGCCCCCTCTCTGGTAGTTTTTGGCCTAAGGTGACCCAGCGCTCCAACTTACTTGGATCATCAATAAAGCAGTGCCATAAAAACATCTACTTCTGCCTTATTGATTACACCAAAGCCTTTGCCTGTGTAGATCACAACAAAACTGTGCAAAATTCTTTGAGATGGGAATACCAGACCACCGCCTCCTGAGAAATTTGTTTGCAGGTCAAGAAGCAACAGTTAGAACCAGACATGGAATAACAAAATGGTTCCAAACTGGGAAAGGAGTGCATCAAGGCTGTATATTGTCACCCTGCTTATTGAACTCATATGCAGAGTACATCATGTGAAATGCCGGGCTGGATGAAGCACAAGCTAGAATCAAGATTGCCAGGAGAAATATGAACAAACTCACATATGCAGGTGACATCACACTTATGCAGAAAGTGAAGAGGAACTCTTGAATGAAGAGCCTCTTGATGAAAGTGAAAGAGGAGAGTGAAAAAGCTGGCTTAAAACTCAACATTTGAAAAACCCAGATCATGGTATCCGGTCCCATCACTTCATGACAAATAGATGGGGAAACAATGGAAACAGTGAGAGACTTAATTTTCTTGGGCTCCAAAATCACTGCAGATGGTGACTGCAGCCATGAAATTAAAAGATGCTTGTTCCTTGGAAGAAAAGCTTTGACCAATCTAGACAGCATACTAAAAAGCAGAGATTTTTTTTTACCAACAAAGGTCCATCTAGTCAAAGCTGTAGTTTTTCCAGTAGTCATGTATGGCTGTGAGAGTTGTACTATAAAGAAAGCTGAGTGCAGAAGAATTGATGCTTTTAAACTGTGGTGTTGCAGAAGACTCTTGAGAGTCCCTTGGACTGCAAGGATATACAACCAGTCCATAACGGAAATCAATCCTGGGTGTTCATTGGAAGGACTGATGTTGAAGCTGAAACTCCAATACTTTGGCCACCTGATGCAAAAAGCTGACTCATCTGAAAAGACCCTGATACTGGGAAAGATTGAGGGCAGGAGGAAAAGGGGACGACAGAGGATGAGATGGTTAGATGGCATCACCGACTCAATGGACATGAGTTTGGGTAAACTCTGGGAGTTGGTGATGGACAGGGAGGCCTAGCATGCTGCATTTCATGGGGTTGCAAAGAGTCAGACACTACTGAGTGACTGAACTGACCTGACCTGAACACCAAAGAATTGGTGCTTTTGAACTGTGGTGTTGCAGAAGACTCTTGAGAGTCCCTTGGACTGCAAGGAGATCAAAACAGTCAACCCTAAAGGAAATCAGTCCTGAATATGCATTGGAAGGACTGATGCTGAAGCTGAAACTCCAATACTTTGGCCACCTGATGCAAAGAACTGACTCATTGGAAAAGACTCTGATGCTGGGAGGGATTGGGGGCAGGAGGAAAAGGGGATGACAGAGGATGAGATGGCTAGATGGCATCACCGACTTGATGGACATGAGTTTGAGCAAGCCACGGGAGTTGGTGATGGACAGGGAAGCCTGGCATGCTGCAGTCCATGGGGTCACAGAGCTGGACACGACTGAGTGGCTAAACTGACTCAGTCCTGGGGTCCATGGGCTCTATGGTCTGATTAATGGCAAATTCCAAGAGACTTTACTCTAAAAGGGACCTTCCAAAACAGCTGCTGCCGGTCCCTCTGTCCCTTCGGTAAGCCCCTGCCAACCCAACCCACACCTCCACAGTAGACCGTCCAACACTAGCAGGTAGTTTTGGTCCAGCTTCCTGTGGAGTCACTGCTCCTTTCCTCTGAGTCTTTGTGTTTGCAAGGTTCTATTTGTGCCCTCCAAGACTGAAGTCTCTGTTCCCCCCAGTTCCATGGAAGTCTTGTAATCAAGTCCCACTGGCCTTTAAGGTCAGATCCCTGGAGGTTCCCAGTCCCTTTGTTAGGTCCCCAGACTGGGAACCCTGACCTGGGGTTCTGAACCTTCAGAACAGTGGGAGAACTTCTTTGGTATTATTGTTCTCCAGTCTGTGGGTCACCCATCTGGGGGGTATGGGATTTGATTTAATCGTGATTGTGCCCCTCCTACTGTCTTGTGGTGTCTTATCTTTGGACATGGGGTGTCTTTTTTCGGTAGGTTTAGCGTCCTCCTGTTGACAGTTATTCAACGGCTAGTTGTGATTTTGGTGTTCTCGAAGAAGGAGATGAGCATGTATCCTTCTCCATCCTCCGGAACTGGAAGCCCAAGAAATCTGGAATTGTACTTTAAATTTCAGTTTCTAAATATTCATTATTAATATAAAGAAATGTGACTAAGTTTTGTGTTGATCTTGTATTCCGAAACCTTGCTGAATTCACTTATTAATTTTGGAATTTTTTTGTAGGTGCCTTGGGATTTTCTACACAGACCTTTATGTTATCTGTGAATAGATTTTATTGCTTCCTTTCAGATCTATATGCTTTTTATTGCCTTTCTTTATCTTCTTATGCTGTCTAGAACTTCTAGAACTATATCGAATAGGAGTAATTGAGAATGAACATTCTTGCCTTGCTACCAAGCTTGAAGGAGAGAGTATTAACACTGTTAAGAATTAAGTATGTTTTGTAGGTTAGTTGTGGGTAATCAAGTTGAAATTTTTTTATTCTTAGTTTTCAGAGAGTTTTTATCATAAAAGGGTGATGAATTTTGCCAAATGCTTTTTCTTCAACAATTTATATGATCTGGTGAGTTTTCTTCTTTGTCCCATTAATGTGAGATTACATTGACTGATTTTCAAATATTGAACCAGACTTGCATCCCTGGAATAACCCCCACATGGTTATAGTTGTATAATTCTTTTGATACATTGCTGAATTCTATCTGCTAACATTTTGTTAAGGAGTTTTGCACGCATTTTCGTAAAGAATATTGGTCTGTAGTTTTCTTTTTCATACTATCAGTTCAGTTCAGTTCAATTGCTCAGTTGTGTCCGGCTCTTTGTGATCCCATGGACTGCAGCATGCCAGTCTTCTTGTCCATCATCAACTCCTGCAGCTTGTTCAAACTCATGTCCATCGAGTCAGTGATGCCATCCAACCATCTCATCCTCTGTCATCCCCTTTTCCTCCTGCCCCCAATCCCTCCCAGCATCAGAGTCTTTTCCAATGAGTCAGTTCTTTGCATCAGGTGGCCAAAGTATTGGAATTTCAGCTTCAGCATCAGTCCTTCAATGAATATTCAGGACTGATTTCCTTTAGGGTTGACTGTTTTGATCTCCTTGCAGTCCAAGGGACTCTCAAGAGTCTTCTGCAACACCACAGTTCAAAAGCATCAATTCTTTGGCACTCAGCTTTCTTTATGGTCCAACTCTCACATCCATACATGACTACTGGAAAAACTACAGCTTTGACTAGGTCAAAATTTGTTGGCAAAGTAATGTCTCTGCTTTTTAGTATGCTGTCTAGATTGGTCAAAGCTTTTCTTCCAAGGAACAAGCATCTTTTAATTTCATAGCTACAGTCACCATCTGCAGTGATTTTGGAGCCCAAGAAAATTAAGTCTCTCACTGTTTCCATTGTTTCCCCATCTATTTGTCATGAAGTGATCGGACCAGATGCCATGATCTTGGTGTTTTGAATGTTGAGTTTTAAGCCAGCTTTTTCACTCTCCTCTTTCACTTTCATCAAGAGGCTCTCACTCAAGAGTTCCTCTTCACTTTCTGCCATAAGGGTGTTGTCATCTGCATATCTGAGTTTATTCATATTTCTCCTGGCAATCTTGATTCTAGCTTGTGCTTCATCCAGCCCGGCATTTCACATGATGTACTCTGCATATGAGTTCAATAAGCAGGGTGACAATATACAGCCTTGATGCACTCCTTTCCCAGTTTGGAACCATTTTGTTATTCCATGTCTGGTTCTAACTGTTGCTTCTTGACCTGCATACAAATTTCTCAGGAGGCGGGTCAGGTGGTCTGGTATTCCCATCTCAAAGAATTTTGCACAGATTGTTGTGATCTACACAGGCAAAGGCTTTGGTGTAATCAATAAAGCAGAAGTAGATGTTTCTCTGGAATTCTCCTGCTTTTTCCATTATCCAGTGGATGTTGGTGATTTGATCTCTGGTTCCTCTGCCTTTTCTAAAACCAGCTTGAACATCTGAAAGTTCATGGTTCATGTATTATTGAAGCCTGACTTGGAGAATGTTGAGCATCGCTTTGCTAGCGGGTGAGATGAGTGCAATAGTGCAGTAGTTTGAACATTCTTTGTCATTGTCCTTCTTTGGGACTGGAATGAAAACTGACCTTTTCCAGTCCTGTGGAGTCCTCTGGGAGGGTCCCCAGAGTCTGTGAGGACCCCACAGAGAGTCTTTGTGTTTTGTATTGTATTTGTCTTTTTTGTTTTGGTTTGGTTTCAGGGTAATACTGGCTTCATAGAATGAGTTGGAAAGCATTCTCTCTACCATTTTCTACAAAATAGATTATGTAGAATTGGTGTTAATTCTTCTTTACATGATGGGTAGAATTCTCCAGTAAAACCATATTGACCTGAACACTCATTGTGCATGTTTTAAATTACTTTAATAGTTATAGGGCTATTCAAATTATCTGATTCATATTGATTGAGTTGTGGTAGCTTGTACTTTTTGAGGAATTGATCCATTTACTCTAAGTAGATAGAGTTTTTCATGATATTCTCTAATTATCTTTTTGACATCTGCAGGGTATGTAGAAATATTCTCTGTTTCACTTTCAATATTAACAATTTCTCTCTCTTTTGTCAGTCTTGCTGGAGATCCGTCAATTTTCTTGATCTTTTCAGTGAACCAGGTGTTTTATTTCCTCTATTATTTTTCTGTTTTCAATTTCATTGATTTCTGCTTTTACATTTATTATCTCTTTCCTTATGCCTGTTTTAGATTTGTTTTGCTCTTATTTGCCTAGTTTCCAGAGATGGAATCTTATGTTAGTGATTTGAGGCTCACTTTTTTTTTTTTTTTTTTTGGCTTGTAGGAACTTAATTCCCCAACCAGGAATTAAACCCTGGCTCTTTGCAATTAAAGTACCAAGTCCTAACCACCGGACTACCAGGGAACTCTCAAGACTTACTTTTTTAATGAAAACATTCGGTGTGTAAATTTTTCCCTTGTGTTTTAGCTGTGTCCCACAAAGTTTGATAGGCTCTATTTTCATTTTCTTTCAGTTCAATGTATTATTAAATTTCCCCTGAGATGTTCCCTTTGACCTATAGGTTGTTTAGAAGTGTGCTGTTTGGATTTCAGGTGTTTGGGGATGCTTCTGTTTTTTATTTGTAGTTTGGTTCCATTGTGGTTAAAGCATATGCTGTGTGTGATATCAATTATTTCTAATTTTTTGAGGCTTGTTTTATGGCCCTAAATTTGGTTGATCTTGGTGCACATTCTATGCTCCCTTGAAAATAACGTGTATCTTGTTGTTTTGGGGTGGATTAGTAGTCTGTGAATGTCAGCTAGATACTGTTTGTTGATGTTGTTGGTTGATGGTATTGTTCTTTGCTGTTTTTTGTCTAGTTCTTCTATCAGTTGTTGAGGATGAGTGTTGAAGTTTCCAACTATAATTGTGGATTGTCTATTCTTTCACTTCTATTGGATTTTGCTTCACACATTATGTAGCTCTTACAGAATGGTACTTACACATTTAGAGTGTTATGTTTTGGTGGATCAACCCTTTCCTTATTGCATAATATCCTTCTCTGTCTTGGATAATTTTCTTTGTTCTGAAATCTACTATGCTGTTGCTGCTTAGAAGGCTTCAGTTGTGTCCAACTCTGTGCGACCCTATGGACTACAACCCACCAGGTTTCTTGGTCCATGGGATTCTCCAGGCAAGAATACTGGAGTAGGTAGCCGTGCCCTCCTCTAGGGAATCTTCCTGACCCAGGCGTTGAACCTGGGCCTCCTGAATTGCAGGCAGATTCTTTACCACTGAGCCACCTGTGTTATAGCCACTCCTATTTTCTTTTTAAAATTGAGATATAATCAACATATAACATTATGTTAGTTTCAGGTGTGGAATGTTAATGATTCAATATTTGTATCTACTGCAAAACAATCACTACAATAAGTCTGGTTAATATTCATCAGCCTAAATAGCTACGATTTTTCTTCTTGTGATGAGAACTTTTAAGATTTACTCTCTTAGCAACTGTCAAACATACAATACAGCAATAGTAACTATAGTCACCATGCTATAACTTACATCCCTCGGATTATTTATATATTTATAACAAGAAGTTTGTACCTTTAACCCACTTCTATCCCTTTTGCCCACCCCCTACTCCCTGCCTCTGGCAACCACCAAACTGTTCTTTGTATCTATGGGTTCATTTTCATTTTTTAAAGTTTCCACTTGTAAGTGAGATCATATGGCATTTGTCTTTCTCTGACTTATTTCACTTAGCGTAATTCCCTCCAGTCCCATCCATGTGGTAGCAAGTGGCAAGATACTCTTCTTTCGTGGCTGAAAAATATTCCTTTGCGTACATATTCTTTATCCACACTTCCACTGATGGACACTTAGGTTGCTTCCATGTCTGCAGGGAACATTGGGGTGCCAGTATCCTTTCGAGCTGGGGTTGTGTTTCCTTCAGAGAAATATCCAGAAGTGGTGTTGCTGTCACAGGGAGCTGGGGCTGGGGGCGTGGCCAAGAAGAGTGAAAATAGGGCCCTGGCGACTCTGCCGTGCTTCCCCTTTCACTCTTAGATGCTGCCAGGGCCCCCGAAGAGGGAGGACACATGAGGAAACAGGTAAAAACTATTTTGTTCTCTTTCGCATTAGACAAGCACGCATGGAGCAGCCGCTGAAAGCTGGCACAATTTCAGGGGCTGGGAGCACAGTGGGGACTCTCTTCCCTTCTCCTGGCAGTGTGACGACAGGTAGTAGTCCCCTGTCTTTGAGCATCTTTCTGGCAAGTCATCTGAGAGCAGGAGGGTGCCCTGCCCTCCCGGGGTGCCCAGGAGGGGAGAGCGGACCCAGGGAGGCCAGCTCTGAGGTCCTGCGAGGCTCTACGCAGGCTGGTGTTCAGCAGAGCACATGTCTGGAGCCTTTGCGCACGGGGCTGACTGTCCCCAGCCTCCCCTCGACACTCCACCTCAGCAGCCTTCCAATCGCAGGCATGGGGCCCACTCCTTGTGCCCCAGAGACCACCTGAAGCTCCATGGGGATAAGCATACAGCCCTGCTCTGGGGAGCGCCTCTCTCCCACTGGCCTGGCGTCCTCCAGCAGGTCCCCAGTGAGGGTGTGACTGGTGGCTGCTGGCAGAGGGGCACTCCTGCCCAACCCCCGGAGGTTAGTCTTTGCCATGAGGAATGGACGCTGGCCCTGGCCACGGCCCTTGTGGAAACCCAAAGGGGGCTCAAAGTGCATCCCTTGGAATACTGACCCTGGGACTAAAGCGTGCAAAATAGTTCTCCTGGCTAAAGAAGTTGGGGTCTTGTGTTGTACTCTAAGCTCCATGCTGGGAAATGCATGAGGCATATACAGCTGGTTAAAGGGCCTGAAAAGGTCTATGCTAAAGAATCCCATTTCACATTTTTAATCCAGCTTTTCTCAGATGGATATGACCTTAAAGACTTTTTTCTGTGTAATGTGATTAATACCTGCGGAGCCGTATGGTCCCTGCATGGAGTGTCTACCCCATCCATGCCTGTGGCCAGACCAGCATGACTTCTGGGCCTGGGAACAGGCCTCCTTGTTACCTTCAGCCAGAAGCCTAGCTTTCCCCATGCTGGTTGTGGACACCCAACAGTCCTTAGCCTAAGCCACACAACCGGAGGAGATAAACAGCCAGAGCGGTTGGGGGCAGGGGTGCTGATGTGTGGGAACTGTTGGCTGGGCAAGAAGAGGGTGGGGAGGAGACGAAGGTCTGGGTTGAGACAGGAGACACACTCTGTTGGCCCGTCCTGGTGACCTCCCCCCACCCCCCCCCCACCCAGGGACAGGCCTGAAGGGTGCAACCATGCAAATTGGGACTTAAATTTAACTCTATGTAAATGTAACTCTGTGTAAAAGTCTAGTGTGAGTTAGCTGTCCAGCTCATTGCATGTGCGCGCACACAGGCAGTGGCTGCACATGGGTGGCCCTTGGACCACCTCTAGCCCACAGACAGGTTTTGTTTGATTAGCATGGTGTTTGTTTGTTTTGTTTTGTTTCAAAGCAAGACACAAAGCTCTGGCTTCTTGCAGCTTTTAAAACAGTAGGAGATAGGGCAGTACCGGGCCCACATTCCCACCTGACTGGAACTGAGATAGGCATGGCCTTTACTCAAGGCCGGTGTCAACACCTGGTTGATTTGTTTCCTACCGAGCCCAGGGTATGGGGCAGGGGGGCGGTGCTCCGAATGGTCCCTTGGACCACATTCTCCTGAGTCCTCTCAGATCCATCTAAATGCTCTCCTGGCATCATGCTCAATGACTGGCTTTAGAGTTGTCGTTGTTGTTGTTTTCCTGGTCTTTACAGTCAGAGTTTGGCCCTGTCTCTTTCCTATGTGAAACCCTTCCCTGGTTGTCCCAAGGTAAGCTCCAAGTCACCTAGGGCCTGACATTTGAGGTGCTCAGCAGTTTGGTGCCACTCAAAGCTTGAGAGCTAGCCAGCAAGTTTATAGAAGTTTGGATGGGTGATTGATTGGATGAATGGATGGTTGGAAGAAAGGAAGAAGTGCTAGTCCTACATGGTGTTGGGCTGATGGGACAGGCATGGCGTATCCCGAAAAGGCCCATGAGCTTCTGGAATTTCCTATCCTGCTGTGCAACCAGTCACTGTCCTCCGGGGATCAGGGAAAAGGGGTTGGCATATGTGCGCAAGAAGAGCTGTCTGGAAGATGTCAGCGACCAGGTGGCTCAAAGACAAACTCTTCCTGGCCCAGGCTCCTGCCTAGACACAGCACCATGCATCTCCTTGGTCCCTCGCTCCTGCTTCTCGGTAAGGATGGCAGTCTCGGTGGGTCCTTGGGTCTGGGCTGACGGTGGAAGCCAGAGGAGGAGGAAAGACAGGGGAAGAGAAGAGTAAATGTGGGGCAGGGTGGGGACAGGCTGTGTGTGTGTGTGTGTGTGTGTGTATGTATATATATATATCTGTGTGTGTGCTTGTGTTTGGGCTTCCAAGGTGGCATTAGTGGTAAAGAACATGCTTGCCAAGGCAGGAGACATAAGAGTCATGGGTTCGATCCCTGGGTTGGAAGATCCCCTGGAGGAGGGCCTGACAACTCACTCCAGTATTCTTGCCTGGAGAATCCCCATAGACAGAGGAGCCTGGCAGGCTACCGTCCATAGGGTCTCAAGGAGTCAGACACGACTGAAGCGACTTAGCACGCATGCACGCACATATCCAGGGGATCTTCCCAACCTAGGGACTGAATCTGGGTCTCCTGCATCGCAGGCAGATTCTTTACCATCTGAGCCACCAGGGAAGCTCATGTGTGTGTGTGTGTGTGTGTGTGTGTGTGTGTCTCCCTCTCCCTCCCTGTCTCTTTGGGGGAAATTCTTTATCCCTTTGAAAGTTCTCAGTGTCCCTCACTAATGTTTTCTGTTCACTTTGGTGGGTTCCAGAATACTTGGCTTTCTCTGACTCAGCCTGGAAGTTTAAGCATCCTAAGACCCTCTATGCCTGGGATGGAGCCTGCGTCTGGATCCCTTGCACATACAATTGGATAAAAGGTGGTGGACACACCCTGGATAACCTGACTGTGTACCACAGTTTTACGTATGACAAGGAGGCCAAGGACTACAAGGGGACCATCCTCTATAAGAACCTGAAGGCCAAGGAGTTTACCCCCAGTCAGGGAAGGGTGCGGTTCCTGGGAAACAACAGAAACAACTGCACCCTCCTCATCAATCCTGTCAAAGTCAATGACAGCGGCCCTCTGGGGCTGAGGGTGACATCGGGGATTGACAAATGGATGGAGCCTCTAGACCTCAACATCTCTGGTAAGGCCCTGAGGATGGGTCCCTTTGTCTCAGCAAGGAGGAAGGTGGGGAAACATCCGATTCCTGGGAACGATCACAAACTGGGCCGCCTGCAGAGGCCAGACGAGGATGCCAGAGAGTGACCAGGGTGGCACAAGGACCCCGTGGTGCCCATGGCAAACTGGAGTATGGGCTTTCACCCCTCCTTGAGCAGAGTGCCTGCCACTCAGCTCCTGTACATTCTAGAATCTGGCTTCTGGGTTGCCTGATTTTTCCAGAGAACTGAATCTGAACTCTAGAGAACTGGAGATCTGAATTTTCAAGGGAAACCTCCCAAGGTGTTAATGTGAGGGATTAATTCTAATTAGCCCTATGTGGCTACCTGACACACAGATAGGGTATGAACAAAACACAGCTGTGGGGCTCCCACCCCAAGCGGCACGCTCACTCTGTTCCATAGCCTGTGGATTTGGTGGGCGGTTCCATGCAGCCCTATGTTTGGGGTGAGAGACGCCACAATATGAGGATGGCCCGGCCCCGGGGACAGCGGAGACTGGCTGCACAGCAGGCCTCTCCACTAAAGGAGAGTAAACACCGAGAAGGCAAACACCAGGGCGTGTGGCTGAAGCGAGCACAAACCAGAAGACACTGTTCCTAGGGAGGATCAGCTTTCACAAGCCCTTTCAGAGGGTATTTCAGCTGAGCAGAGAAAGGCAGGCGCAGGGAGAGGAGTGGCCGGGGATTCCTGATGGGTTACTTGGGGCAGGGTGTCTAAAGCGGGTCCATCTCTCAGGCTTCCAGTGTGGTCCCTGCTCTTTTTGTTTGTCTTTTTTTAAAAACAGCTTTATTGAGATAAGTCTAATACAACTCACCTACTAAAAGTGTTCAGTCCAGTATTTATTAGTGTATTTATAGACATGTTCAACCATTACCACAGTCAATTTTAGAACATTTACATCAGCACAGAAAGAACTGCAGCGCCTTCACCTGTCACTCCTGTGATGGCTAATTTGTGTGTAGATACGGCTGGAGCTTCCCTGGTGGCTCAGACAGTAAAGCGTCTGCCTGTAATGAGGGAGACCCAGGTTCAATCCCTGGGTCGGGAAGATTCCCTGGAGAAGGAAATGGCAACCCACTCCAGTATTCTTGCCTGGAGAATGCCATGGATTGAGGAGCCTGGTAGGCTACAGTCCACGGGGTCGCAAAGAGTCAGACACGACCGAGCGACTTCACTTCACAATGGTTGGGCTACAGTAGCCTGGAATGTGATCGAACATTATTTTGGATTTTCTATGAAGATGTTTTTAGATAAGATTAATATTTATTTTATTTCTTTTTTAAAATTTATTTGTTTAATTGGAGGATAATTACTTTACAATACTGTGATGATTTTTGCCATACATCAGTGTGAATCAGTCACAGGTATACAGGTGTCTCCTCCATCCTGAACCCCCCTCCCACCTGCCTCCCTACCCTATCCACCCAGGTTGTACAAAGAGCATTGCTGTGGGTGCCCTGCTTCACACACCAAACACACACTAGTTATCTATTTTACACATGGCAGTGTATATGTTTCAGCACTACTCTCTCAAATCATCCCACCCTCTCCTCCCACTGAGTCCCTGCTCTTTTGCAGAGAGGGCTCCTCAACCCCACATAGAGCTCCATCAGGAAATCTATGAGAACCAGGAAGTCACCGTCACCTGCTCGCTGAATTTCGCCTGCCATGATTACCAGATCCATTTGCAGTGGTCCATGGAGGGGTCTGTGACCACCTCTACCATCCTCTCCCCTGAGAAGGTCGCCACCCAGAGCCGCCTCAGTTTCCAGCCCCAGTGGACTCATGATGGCAAGAACCTGACCTGCCAGCTCTGGGACCCCATGAAACAGCGGGTACTCTCGGAGAAAACGGTGTTGCTGGAAGTGAAGCGTGAGTCTCCCCGATGCTCCTGTGGGAGGGACGAGGGTCCTGTCATCTCTTCACCCCCTCAAAGGGGCATGGGAGCTCAGAGAAGGAAGTGTGAAGGGTCTGTGGGCACTCGCAGATGGGAATGGTCCAGGCAGAGCTTCGGCACCTGCTCTATCTTTCCCATCATCAGCGCTGGCGTTTCAGGGCACGGATTCATGTTAGCGTCTGCTTCCCAGGTAGCACTCGTGGTAAAGCAGGAGACATAAGAGATGCAGGTTTGATCCCTGGGTCAGAAAGATCTCCAGCGGGAGGGCATGACAATCCACTCCAGAATTCTTACTTGGAGAATCCCCCTGGACCGATGAGCCTGACAGGCTACAGTCCATGGGGTCCCGAAGAGTTGTACATGTACTGAGCATGCGCGCACGTCAGTCAAACAGAATAAAATAATTTAATCTATCCTCAAGCCATGACATGATTTGGGGATCACCTGGCTAAGGGTTTTTTGTTCCCTTGGGGGGATGGGATGAAGAATTTTTTCACATCATTATTGGAGCCTCATTCATTCATTCAATAAATATTTATTGTGAACCTACTGGGCGCTAAGCCGTATTATGGCTGCCAGGCATAGAGCAGTGAGCAAAGTTCTTGCCCACGTGGAACTAGCATTGCAGCGGGGGATAGGAGAGCAAATAGATGATCAGGAGAATACAGAACATAATTTTAGGTGGTGCTAAGTGTAGTTAAGAAAAAATAGGGACTTCCTTGGTGATCCAGTGGTTAAGACTCTGCCTTGCAAAGCAGGGGGCACAGGTTCAGTGTCTAGTCAGGGAACTGAGATCCCTCAAGCTGGAGAGCAACTAAACTCATGTGCCAAAACTAGAAAGTCCATGTGCTGCAACTAGAGAGTCCATGCTCCACAACGAGAGAGCCCGTGCTCCACCAAACAATGACCATGTCCCGCAGCTAAGTTCCAACTCAGCCAAATAAATACATATTTGGAAAGAGAGAAAGTAAAAGGAAATCAGGGCCAGGACAGAGAGGGTGAGGGGTGGAGGCTTAACTCAAGCTGAGACTCAGTGAAGGGAGGGCCTGAGGCGGGCACACAGTATCTCCGAGAGAAGAGCAATCCAGGGAGAGGGAAGAACAAGTCCAAGACCTTGAGGTAGGAACCTGGCATGTCTGCATCAGAGCGAGGGGCCCTTGACCTTGGCACTGTGTCCAGGGGGCCCAATGGTAGGAAAGGAAGGCTGAGAGGGACTGGGACACTAGATCTCAGGGGCTGCAGTGAGGGGTTTGGGTTTTTCTCTAAGTGTGGAATCCAGTGAACGGCTTCAAGCAGGGGAGTGGCAAGCTCTGATGGACCCTCCTGGGAATGCTGCTGGCTGCTGGCAGAGACCAGAGCTTCGGGGACGGGGCTTGGGGGGAGCAGAGAGATGAGTCGGGAGGCTGTGACAGTCCCCTGGTGCTTGGACCAGCCCACCTTTGTTGACAAGGGCAACAAGGAGTGGCTCCAGACTCTCGCCCCACTCTGTGTAAGCTGCTACTTTATCAGAATTAAAGGGCTGCAACTTCTCAGCACTTAACACCCTCGGAAAATTCCCTACCCCTTCTGCACTGTCCTCTGCTCCTCCAGACGCACCAAAGTTGGAGATCCAGGTCAGCCCCGAAGAAGCCACCGTCACAGAGGGAGAGTCTGTGACCATGAGGTGCCAGGTCATCAGCAGCAACCCGCCGCACCGGAGTGTGTCCTGGTTCAAGGACGGGACTCAACTGAAGGAGGAGGGGACCACACTCACTCTGCCTGAAGTGACCAGGACAATGAGCGGGCAGTACACGTGCCAGGCCTCCAACGATGTGGGCTCAAGACAGTCAGATGCGGTGGACCTCCAGGTGCACTGTGAGCCTCCCGGGAGCAGCAAAAGGGGCAGGCTGGGAGTCAGCAGGGCGCCCCCCAGGCCCTCAGCAGGGCGCCCCCCAGGCCCTCAGGAGGGGACCCATAGAGGCCTCTGCTCACCCCACCCCCGCCTCCGCCCCTTCTTCCAGATGCTCCAGAACCTTCCAGGGTTCAGCTCTCCCCCTCGTCAATTAAAGAAGGAGTTACAGTAGAGCTGACTTGTATATCAGCTGCCAGTCCTCCTCCAGTGAATTACACCTGGTATTTCAATGAGCAAGAAATGCCTGGAAAGAACGGCAGGACCTTCCAGATCCCTCAAGTCCTCGTCAAGCATGCTGGGAGGTACTCCTGCTTGGCAGAAAACAGTCTTGGGCCTGGATCTGTTGGCCAGGAAGCTGACTTGGACGTCCAGTGTGAGTAGTTGCAGAGGAAATAGAAGAGTCCGAGAAGGGACAGCAAGCAGAAACCGGGGGCTCCTGACAGATTAGCTTCTGGGAGGCGGGTGTTGTGCTATAGTTCACAGTCATGTCCTTAGCAACAGAACAGGGCCTGGCTTGTGGGAGGTGCCCGGTAGATGTTTGTTGACTGAATGAACGGCAAGCTGCCAGGGTCCCATGAGGAACACAGAGACTTGGCATCGCTATGCAGCGACTGAGTCCCTGGAGGGGTCCGAAGTTTTTGAGAACCGGGGCAAAATGCCTTGTTACCTCTCTGTCATCTGGCCCTGCTAGCACCAGTGAGTCTTGTTACTGAGCAGAGCCCGGGACAAAGAGAGTCCCTATATTTGATCCTTGGACCCTGGGGTGTCATGTTAGTGTTAGTGTTAATTGCTCAGTCGTGCCCGACTCTTTGTGACACCGTGAACAACTGCAGCCCACCAGGCTCCGCTGTACATGAGATTTTCCAGGCCAAGGATACTGGAGTGGGTTGCCATTTCCTTCAAATACACTGGATACCCAAATTCTGGAATCTAGACAACAGATATGGTTTACACTAGTGGCAGCAACGTGTTCACCACCGGCCATGGGGCTCTAACGGCCTCCTCTCACTCAGTCCTCACAGTGGTTCCACAAGTTAGCTATTCACAGGACCCCATTTGACAGATAAGTAAACTGAGGTCTGCAGCCTCCAAGTGGCAGGATCCAGCAGTCTGGCTCCAGAGCTATGCTTTTTCTTTTTTAAATGAATGCCCTTGCTATATGACCAAGCCTTGACAGCCCCCAGACTCATGCAGAGACCCACAAACAGCAGCCCCTCCTTGCTCAGCACCATACGTACGTACTCTGCCCAGAGCTGTTCTCTTAACCACTGCGCCATCCTATCTCAAACCACAATCAGGCCAAATGGCCAGGGCAGGAGGGAAGCACAAGCCTTCCCTCAGCTAACTGACAAACTGTGTCAATGCAGGGCATGGGGAGAGCAGAGAGGAAGCTGGAAGGAACAGATACTGATATTAGAGGTAGCTATCTTTTCTTCATCCATCTCTCTGGTTTTCTCCCAGATCCCCCCAAGGGGGTCACCACGGTGATTCAAAACCCCACACCGATTCGAGAAGGAGACAGTGTGACCCTGTCCTGCACCTTCAATTCCAGTAACCCCAGAGTTACTCGATATAACTGGAACAGCCCAGGCTCCCAGGACCAGACATCACAGAAGCTGACAATTCGAAAAGTCACCTGGGATGCACAGCCAGTCAAATGTGAAGCCTGTAACCAGTGGTGTTCGTGGTCTCCCTCTGTCAACCTGAACGTCCTCTGTGAGTGCCCCAGGCCCGCTGGGATAAGGGGGTTCTAAGAGTGAGGAGCCTGAATCCTGGACCACAGTCCTCACAGAGAACTGAGGGATGAGAGTCAGGTCTCAGACCGAGGGGAGAGGGAGTCTTGGGGACAGGAGGAGGGAAAGGGACCCCAGAGATCAGCCTGAGGTCCTTGCTCTCCAGATGCCCCCAAGGACGTCAGCATCCAGATCAGCCCTCATACAGAGATTCGATCTGGGAAGCGGGTCCTCCTCCAGTGTGAGTTCTCAAGTAGCCGTCCCTCGGACGTCCACGTCTTCTGGAAGAAAGATGGAAGCCTTCTTCTGGAGACAGAGAAGACACTTACCTTTGACCCCATCTCTCCAGAAGATTCGGGAACCTACCACTGCTTGGTCAACAACTCCATAGGACAGACCTCATCTGAGGCCTGCGAGCTCCGAGTGCTGTGTGAGTGGCTGGAGCTGGAGGCGGACGGCAGAGATGGGCAGAGGACCAGTGACCTGAATCCTGACTTTGCTTGTCCTGCAGATGCTCCCAGGAGGCTGCGTGTGTCCATCAGCCCGAAAGACGGCGTGGTGGAGGGGAAGACGGCAGTCCTGACCTGCGAGAGCGACGCCAACCCTCCCACCTCCCACTACTACTGGTTTGATGGGAATAACCAAGACCTCCACCATTACAGTCAGATGCTGAGGTTGGAGCCCGTGAAGCTGCAGCACGCAGGCAGCTACTGGTGCCGAGGGACCAACCATCTGGGCCAGAGCCAGTCGCCCCCCACCACGCTCACCGTCTACTGTAAGTTCCCCTCCTTCCTCTCTGGCCCTGGCCAATCCCGGCGCTTCCTCCTTGGCTGTGCTGCTGTGTGTTCAGATCACATCCCTGATCCTGCCCTGCGCACCCTCCCTCTCCTGCAGGGGGCGGACGGGGGCGTGGGGAACCCTGCGCTCAGAGGCCCCTGCTCCACACACAGTTCTTCCATCCTTCACCTGCTCAGTCTCTCCAGACTCCAGGAGGACTCCCTCTCTGCCTGCCCGCTCCTTCCAGACACCCTGAGCTCCTCTTGGCTCCCTCTCTCTGCCCCTCCCTCTTTGTCTAACCCTTGAAAGGCTGCTTGTTTCTATCTTTTGATATTTTTTTTAGCAGTTTTTTTTTTTTTAAGACAATGCAAGTACATGGTTAAAAAAAAAAAGAAAGAAAAGAAACAGCATGGAAGGGTATATAGTGGAAGGACACTCACTTCTCCTTTCTTGCTCCCTGAGAACTCTGCCTTCTCTCCCCCCTCAAGGCTTTCACTGTTGGCTGGTATATTTCCTTGCAGAAATATTCTGTTCGTGCACAATAGACCTCTAGAGACCTGTGTCCATACACCCTTCTTTGTTACTTAGACTTTGGAAGAGCTCACACAGTGCCTTGAATTTTCCTTTCTTCACACAATGGGGGCTTCCCTAGCGGTTCAGATGGTAAAGAATCTGCCTACAATGCTGGAGACCAGCGTTTGATCCCTGGGTCAGGAAGACCCCCGGGAGAAGGGAATGGCAACCCACTCCAGTACTCCTGCCTGGAGAATTCCATGGACAGAGGAGCCTGGTAGGCTACAGTCCGTGGGCTTGCAAAAAGTCGGACACGGTTGAGCGGCTAACACTTTCACTTTCCATGTAATAACAGCATTTGGAGATTGTTCTAGATTTGTGTATAAACAGGTGTCTGAAGAGTCTGGAAACATAGGGGGGAATATTTACTTATTGTGCTTTTCTCAGATTAGTGATTGGAGCCAGGACTTTAAACTTACAGGATCATCACCATGTAAAGATGGTGCTAAAGGGAGCCAACCTAAGTGTGTCATTTGAAAAGTAACTTAACACCACGTTCCCTAGGTCGCCCCTCCGCAGACACCTGAGACCTGCCTCCTTTCCTCAGGGTGCAATGTTGCAAAACTATGTGCCCAGTGCCCTCCTCAAGGCTGGGCACAGTCTCCTGCTCCGAGCACACCCACAAGGACAATTATAGGCTAGGTTCCAGCCTGGACTTGCTGGGTTGAAAGACAAGTGATTTTAAGTAAAGCCAAGTGGCCCTTGGGGCTTCCCAGGTGGCGCTAGTGGTAAAGAACCCACCTGCCAATGCAGGGTCAGGAATATCCCCTGGAGGAGGGCATGGCAACCCACTCCCATTCTTGCCTGGAGAATGCCATGGACAGAGGAGCCTGGAGGGCTACAGTCCATGGGGTCGCAAAGAGTCGGACACGACTGAAGCGACTTAGCACACGCTCACACGCAAGAGGCCTTCTGATGAGACAGTACCATTTAAGAGGGTGCCCTTCGTGTGCCTGAGTCTGTCAAAAGCAGGCGCTCCTCTTGAAAACCGATTGCACTTCCCTCCTAATGAGATGTCCAGAGGGCAGGGCTGGCTTCTCCCTCTTATTCTGAGTCACGTGCCTGGGGCATGGAGGAGTTTTGCAGGCTAGAAGGACAGTGGCCTCACAGAGAGAAGCCGAGGATACCTCCCAGGCAAAGGGCGGAGCAGGCCTGCTCCCCAACTGAGGCTGTGTCATCAACTGACGTACCTCCCTTCTCCATCAGACAGTGCTGCCACCATCAGCAGACGTGTGGCCTTGGGAGTGGGATTCTGCCTGGCCATCTTCCTTCTCGCCATCTGGGGAGTCAAGCTTCAGCGGAAGTGAGTGCTTCCCACCACCTGCCTCCTTTGCTTTGCCTCCCCCATCCCAGTGAGTGGGTCCCTGGTACGCAGCCTTGCAGCCCCCAGCATGCTGGGTCCTCAGGGCGCTCTCCCCAGGCCCTTCGTCCTCCCTGATCACGTCTTTATTTCTCAGTTGGAAGAGGATTCAGAGACAGCAGGGCCTTCAGGAAAGTTCCAGTGGACAGAGCTTCTTTGTGAGGAATATAAAGGTAGGAGGGCAGAAAGAGGGAATGCAGGGCAGGTCTAGAAGTCAAGAAAGAAGCAAAGTGGAAAATCAACTATGTATCAATTAAAAAATAAAAAAGAACTTTCCTGGTGGTCCAGTGGTTAAGACTTCGCCTTCAAATGCAGGGCATGTTGGGTTCCATCCTTGGTCAGGTAGCTAGGATCCCACATGCCACAGGACCAACAAACCGAAACAGAAGACAAAAGCAATATTGTAACAAATTCAATAAAGGCTTTAAAAAGGATGGTCCTCATTAAAAAAAAAATCTTTAAAAAGAAACACAGTGGACATGGGTGATAGAGTACTGTGGGGGTGGGTGGAGGAGCTAGGATGGGGAGAGGAGTGATAAGAGCTGAAATTTTGTCTTTCTCTCAGGCTAGAAGGACCCCCCAAGCCGAACGCCCCCACTCCCTGGGGTGCTACAACCCGGTGATGGAAGATGCAGTCAGCTATGCTGCCTTGAGCTTTCCTCTTGGCGAGACTGACACGCAGAGACTTAGGTACCAGGGGGGTGACACCTGCACCCTGGGAGGGACATGGGGGTAGGGTTCCCATCTTGCCTTCCTCTTTGCTTCATCTTCTCATTCCAGCTCTGTAATGACCCCCTGGAGAATGTTCTAGGGAACTGGATCTATGCCTTCAAGCAAGGGCCAGTCTCCTTCACCAAGGTTGAGGCTTCATGAAACATACACACATACGTCCACTCGGTGGACACTTGAGCTCCTGCTATGAACACTGGACATCACACACAGGGGGCTGAGAGGCTGGGGGTGCTCTTAGGGGCTGGGGGAGTTGGAAAAAGGAACAAATTGCATGCAAAAGTCTTCACCTGTGGTTATCTACCTGCCTTCCCTCTCAGAGATGCAGGGAGCTCAGAGATGCGGGAAATTCCCCCAAGCAGGGACGACAGGGTCACCTATGCTGTGGTGCAGAACAGTCAAGTGGTAAGAGGGCAGGGCTGTGGGAGGCGGGGGGAGGGGAGACCTGGCCTCTCCCCTGCATCCCAGATGGGAAGGACCCAGTGGGCTCCGTGGTGGCAGAGGCTGGGCAGGGGGAGGGCTGCCCAGGCCCCGGCATAGTCAGAGCCTGGGCAGGCGCCTCCCAGTTAGAGAGGTCAACTGCATCCAGTTTCCAGACAAGAGGGCTTTGTCTTGGGCCCCTGGGCCCCCGGGGTGGGGGCAGGGGGAGCCAGGAGGGAAGGGGCAGTGGGAGTGGGCAGTGGGAAGCTGCTCACCACACTGTGGCTTCCTCAGGCTGACTATGAGAACGTGACTCCGGAGGTCCTAGACGATGAGGGCATTCATTACTCGGAGCTGGTCCATTTTGGGAATGGGAAGCGGGCGCTGGCCCACGAAGGAGTGGAATACGTGACCCTCAAGCACTGATGGGCCAAAACCTTCTCAGCCCCTGCTGCTCTGCTGGGGCGTTATACACGTGCACGCACGCATGCACAGTTACTGCAGCCCAGCTGGTGCAGAGAACTTTGTACGTGGCCCAGACACAGTCTCCCTTCTTAGCAATGGTAACCTGCCAAAGGGCTCGTTCCTGGTCCTTTCCTCTCAGCATCTCATCTACATACCTACCCCGAACTGTACAAATCTTCCCCCTCCCCCCCCCGCCCCCCCAACCAGCAATCTGTCACCACCTGTGTGTGTGGTCTGTTAGTCGCTCAGTCGTGTCCAACTCTTTGTGACCCCATGGACTGTAGCCCGCCAGGCTCCTCTGTCCATGGGATTCTCTGGGCAACAGTACTGGAGTGGGTTGCCATGCCCTTCTCCAGGTGATCTTCCCAAACCAGGGATTGAACCTGGGTCTGCTGCATTGCAGGCCAAACCTTTACTGTCTGAGCCACCATCTGCCCCCTCCCAAACCCCATCCCCTAGATGGCTGTGTCCCCACTGGGATCAGCTGGTCATTATTTTTATTTCTCTCTCATCCCATTCCTTTGACAAGCGACCCCTGCTCTGATAACTGCACTCACTAATATAATGCCTAATTTTTGCCTCCGGGACAAAGCCCAGGAAATGAGGAAAATAAATGAGGTAGAGAGAGGCACTGCCCTGGGCCAGTTCCTCCTCTAGGAGGCATTCCACGGAGAGGATTATGCTGCTTCGGCCCCTGTCCTTGGAGGTCTCGGGGTCTGAGACGTTCACCAATGTGGATACACGTGTAACAGACACAGAGCTGCACAATAAACCTGACTCAGATATGGCATCAAGCAGCCAGTGAGTGATTTCCAGTCTGCAGAGTCTGAGTGGGGACAGGGAGATGGGGCAGGCATCCTGGGGCTTGGGAAGAAGGGAAAGGTCATGATCAAATCACCAGACTGGAGAGCCCATCTTCTGGTTGCCGAGAGTCCACTAGCATCACAAGACAGAGTCTGGGTCTCGACTCTTCCACTTGACCAGCCAAGTGAGCTTGGGCAGAGTTCACCGGCTTTTCTAAGCCTCAGTTTCTTCATCTGTTAAAAAGAAGATGCAGGTGGTTCGAGATAGGAAATGAGCTATACTCTTACGTCATATTAGAAGGCTAACACAGCAGGCAAAAGTCCCTAAGAATCAAATTTCTATCTGATTTGCATCTCTTGAAGACTGTGAAAAGGGGAAGCCAACTCATTGCTCACAGCAGTTCTCAAAAAGTGACCCTGCTGAGTTCTTTCACAACCCACAGCTGCATGGCTTTTCGAAGACCTGGAGGGACCTCTCACCCTTCCTACCTTCGTTTACCCCCACTTGTTTTCTAGTATGTTTCCTCGCTGACTTGCCCTCTGCTTCTCCATCTGTTCTCTCTCTACCCATCCAATTCTCCCAAGGGGCCAAAGCCCATTCTCCTTTGGGGCAGGAAGGCGTGGTTCATCAATCAGCAAGATGCCCAGCAAATTCCTGGCCTATGATGGGTGTTCTGAAGACATCACCTTCCTTTCCTGCCCCCAACATTCCCCACTGCCCAACACCAGATGCTTTCTGCAAGGTCGTCCTTGGGATACCCGAGGAGTGGGACGCTGATTTCCCCATCTAACTTCTTATCCCTGGTTTGACTTCTTCCTCTTTTTTCTTTCTTTTTTGGGCACACCATGTGGCTTGGGGCATCTCAGTTCTGGGGCCGTCACAGTGAAAGTGCTGAGTCTTAACCACTGGACTTCCAGGGGACTTCCTGATAGCCTCTTGTGAGCACCATATGGTTTTTAAGAGAAGGCTTTGAGGACTGTAGAAATGAGAGGAGAAGGGCTTGGGAACCAGAACCACTGAACCCATTCAACCGTTCACCTACTGAACACCTGTCACTGCATCCAGCACAGAACCAGTTATTGGGATACCAAAAAAAAGACAGAGCATGGTCCTAACTTAGGGGTCTCTGGTCTAGCTGCCCAGAGGGTTTTAGACGCCCAAGGGGCTGGAGGCAGCCTGAAGAGGCCTTGCACGGGGTTCCCTGGCAACCAGCAGGTGACTTCCATCCTGTCCCCATGCCTGGCTGCTGATATCAACCTACTTCATGACCAATTCCCCAAGAGATGTAGCTGTCATCAGGCCCCACTGAGATGTGCACAGCAGAGAGTAGGCAGCCCCGGGGCCAGAACACATGCAGCCCCGCATCCAGCCCCAGACCTCACCTTCCTCCCGGAGCCCAGACAATAGACCGTTCATCGGACTCAGTGGGTCCCTGCTGTGTATGCAACACGCAGTGGACAGAGCAGACAGCTAGCTTCGCCCTCACTGACCAGCATTCTAGCAGTTGTTGCTGTTTAGTCGCTAAGCCATTTCTGACTCTTTCGGGACCCCATGAACTATAGCTCACCAGGCTCCTCTGTCCATGGGATTCTCCAGGCAGGAATACTGGAGTGGGTTGCCATTTCCTTCTCTAGGAGATCTTCCTGACCCAGGGATGGAACCTGTATCTCCTACATTGGCAGGAAGATTCTTTACCACTGCGCCACCAGGGAAGCCGTACATTTTAGTGGAGGAGCTGGCAAACCTGATGTCGCAGTTTCAGGTGCTCAGAATAAACAACACAAAATGACAGCAGAAGGGCTGGAGCAGAGGCAGAGCCCATAGGATGCCAGAACCAAGGCAGTCTCTGAGGATGTGATGCTTGGCAGACACCTGAACTGCAAGGGGGGAGAGCCAGTGGAGAAGAGCTTGAAAACCCGCTGTCTCCCTTGGCACCAGCTTTGTTCATCTCCCAAACACTCATCACAACAGGTAAAATGGCACTTTCATTGAGTTTTTTCCCCAGCCCTGTCCGTTTCTGAGTGTTTCCAAAGGACAAAACCCTAAACAGCAGGTGATGAGTTCTTCTCTATCCCAGGGGAGGTGCTGGATGACATATGCAGGACTTGGAAGGGAGGTGATGGAGAACCTGAGATTCAAAGGGAGATACGACCATTTCTTTGGGGGGAGCTGTGGATCCGCTGAGAATCTCATGCTGCCCGCACTTGAAGCCTGATGGGAAGCACTTCCAGGGAGCCACTCGGAGAAGCTTATTCAGGGTGACGTGGAATTCGGGGAGGACATAGTGGCCTGGTGGCTGACACACATGCCCAAGAAAGCTGAAGTCCAGAGAGGCCGTATTGTCAGTCTCACGCAGGAGAGAGACAGATGGACAGACAGACACCTGTTGAGTCAGAGACAGAGACAGGACCACAGAGACAGCCTGGGGCCATTTAAATCTCACTTAGGGAGGATGGGGCTTCCCAGGTGGCTCAGTGGGTAAAAGAGCCCATCTGCAAGGCAGGCGGTGCAGTGAGATGCGAGTCTGATCCCCGGGTCAGGAAGCTCCCCACTCCGGTATTCGTGCCTGGAGAATCCCATAGACAGAGGAGCCTGGCGGGCTACAGTCCATGGGGCTGTGAAGAGTCGGACACGACTCAAATGACTAAGCAGGCACGTAGGGAGGATGACACCAACAGGGAGGTGAACGACCGAGTTCCCAGAGGCTGAGACGACAGGTAAGCAGCCAGATGGAGGCATGCGCCACCCAGCATCCCTACAAGTGCCCCAGGAGGGGTCCCCTCTGCCATCAGTGCAGCTCAGAGAGGGGCAGGGCAGACCACAGCCCGGGTACTTCAGTGCTGTCCATCTCAACTGTGCCTGTTCTAGTCTCTCCTCCTCCTATGCCTGCTGACACGGGGAGGGTCGGTAACCACTGTCGGAGGATTCCCTGGTGCTCCAGTGGCTAAGACTCCGTGCTCCCAATGCAGGGGACCCAGGTTCGGAACTAGATCCCGCATGCTGCAACTAAAATCCAGCACAGCCAAATAAATTTAGAAAAAAGAAATATAAATATGAAAAAAAGCAACCACAGTCATCAGGCCAGAGGGGAGAGGAGAAGGAGGACAGGGGAGCCCAAGGCCTGTTATCAGGTACGGGGAGAGTGGAAGCTCCAACTAAGCATGATGATCTCATCACCCCACATTGCCCCACCTACTGCATGCCAAGTGGAGGTGCTATGGTGACCAGAGGGACTTTTTTAGTCTCTGAGAGTGAACCTGGCCCTGCCCACGAGCCCGTCCAAGAGTAGAGGAGACTTAGCCCCCAGGGCAGGTTTGAACAGACTGTTGAGGGCGGGGCGGAATAAAACTGTGTTCTGGTTGTACCCCACCCACCCTGCTCTTTAAAGGTACTGGCCAGGCACACCTCCCTCCACCCAACGAAAGCCCACACCTCAAACCTCTCCCCTTCCTGTGTTCGCATCACCTTGGACCCTCACCTCCTTCAGAGATGGTCCATTAGCTGCTCATCCAGGCTGTGAGTGCTTCAGGCTAATGGCCCTGCCACCCGGCCCTTCCCTCCCTTCCGGCTCACTGCCCATCCTGGCCGCCCTCCCTCGGGGGACTCCTGAGCCTCAGACATCTGGCAGCACCAGGAGGTGAGTCCCTCTTTCTATGGCTTCTCTCCCCATAAGAATGATTCCCCAGATCCCTGCAAGAATGATCGTCCAGAACCCCAGATGCCCCCGCCCAGGGGGAACCCCTGAAGTCGGCCAAAGTCATTCCCTTACACCGAGGGGACTTGGCTTACCCCTGGACTCTCCTCAAGCGACCCTCTTCTCCTGCCCGTGGCCACAATCTTCACCTTCCCCATACCCTGACTTCTCCTTCCCTCCGCTGGGAGTTGCCACCTGACCCACACTGCCTGCTAGAGGGGAGCAGAGCCCTCTCTTTCCAGGGAATTGGGAAAGGGGCATGAACACAGGAGTCTAGATTCCTCTCTTGAGAAAAACATCCTCTCGGGCTTAACTCTGGTTCTGAACTCTCTCCACCCTTTGTTTTCCCAGAGGCTCAAGAATCAGGAGGTCTTGCCTCTCCTGGGACCTGCTCACCTGTGTTCCATCTCCCCCCTGTTACCAGCGATTGCTCGCTCCATTTTAAGGGGGCACTTGGTGGAGAGAAAGCAGAGGGCTGACAGAGAGTGGTCCCTGCTCGAATCCAGGCTTGACTGCTAAAAAGCTACCACCTCCCTCTATGGGGCGTCCATCTCTCCACCGATCTCACTAGACAGCTTCTAGTGCCCCGAGTGGTGCTGAGACCAGTCTGCGACTCCAGGAGCTCCCATTCCCTGGTCCCGGGAGATCTGAGATCAGGGAGTGAGTGGGGCGCACAAAGGGTCCCATGGACCTGCCCCCACAGCTCTCCTTTGCCCTCTATGTGGCTGCCTTCATGCTGGGCTTTCCACTCAACACCCTGGCCATCGTGGGCGCCGTGTCCCATGCCCGGCTGCGCCTCACCCCCAGCCTGGTCTATGCCCTCCATCTGGGCTGCTCTGATCTCCTACTGGCGACCTCTCTGCCCCTGAAGGCGGTGGAGGCCCTGGCTGGGGGCGCCTGGCCCCTGCCGGCCCCCCTCTGTCCTGCCTTTGCCCTGGTCCACTTCGCTCCGCTCTATGCGGGTGGGGGCTTCTTGGCCGCCCTGAGTGTCGGCCGCTACCTCGGAGCTGCCTTCCCCTTGGGCTACCAAGCTGCCCGGAGGCCACTCTACTCCTGGGGTGTGTGTGTGGCCATATGGGCCATCGTCCTCTGTCACCTGGGGCTGGTCTTTGGGCTGGAGGCCCCGGGGGGCTGGCTGGACAATTCCACCAGCTCCCTGGGCATCAGCACGCCAGTCAATGGCTCTCCGGTCTGCCTGGAGGCCTGGGACCCGGCATCGGCGGGCCCTGCTCGCTTCAGCCTCTCGCTTCTGCTCTTCTTTCTGCCACTGGTCATCACGGCCTTCTGCTACGTGGGCTGCCTCCGAGCACTGGCCCGCTCGGGCCTGAGCCACAGACGGAAGCTAAAGGCAGCCTGGGTGGCCGGCGGGGCCCTGCTCACGCTGCTGCTCTGCTTAGGACCCTACAACGCCTCCAACGTGGCTGGCTTCCTGCACCCCGATATTGGAGGCCAGTGGCGGCAGCTGGGGCTCATCACAGGTGCTTGGAGCGTGGTGCTCAACCCTTTGGTGACCGGCTACTTGGGAGGGCGCCCTGGCCAGGGGACAGTCTGTGTGGCAAAAAAAAAAACAGGGGCATCCCAGAAATAGTAGCTGCTGCTGGGGGGAAAGGGGCAGGGAGCAGGGTAGCCTGGTTGCTTCTCCAGGCTCCTGGCAAGGACCACTTTCAAGGAACGGCAGGGCGGCCTCACCTGGGAGCGTCCCTGGAGCCATTTGTGGGGAGAACTGAGCCTAGAAGAAGACAGCATTGCAGTCAGAGAGAAGGATGGAGGCCTGGAGCCAGATGGTAGGAGGAAGGTAAGTTGCCCTCGGCACACAGGACTTCTCACCTCCCCTGTCTCTCATCTCCTCAAATCCTGACGGCCCCGACTGCCAGCGTGCCACGTGGAGGAGGAGGAAGGACATTTGCTTTTAAGCCAGAGCCACTGCCACTCTGATGGTACGCTTGGGGAGATGTTACTCCAAAATCATTTCCTAGGAATGTACATTTAAATTTCTCAAGAAGCAGCAGGAGGCAAGACCATGACACTGTGATGCCCTATAGGGTTCACAAGGGGGCAGCATTAGAACTGTGAACACGAAGCTGGTAGGCAACAGATGCTTGGGCAGGGGGAAGGGAAAATACTAGCAGCACCAGAAATAGTCGCAAACAAATATACATGACAGTCACCATGTCAAGAGTTTTGCAAGCGTTGTCTCATTTCATCCTCCCACAATCCTATGATTTAGCCGTGCAGCTGCTGTACAGATGAGCAGGCAGCTCACTGCACAAGGGAGTCAGGCAAAGGGGCCAACGCTGACTGAGTCTAGACTGTGCTTTGCTCACCAAGCCATGTGCCTGGTGTGGGGCTGCTCCCACCCAGGAGAAGGAGTGACTTACTCTAATTTGAACAAAGACACTACCCACTTTGTCAGGCAGTGCACGCTACCTGGTGCAGGGCTGTCTGCAGGGAGTGCCTTTTCCTAATTTGCACTAACGTGCTGCAGGAGTTTGCTCTGGTCCTAGAACCAGGTATGATCATCATCTTCATTTCTTGGGATTAAGAAATTTGCCCAAGGCCTTACAGCAATGGAGCGGTGGACACAGAAGTGATGTTTCGAGGAGGACCCCAAAAGGTCAGGGTACATCTGGAAAACTCAGGGGTATCGGGGTAATGTCTCTTTTTGTGGTCCCTTTTGTGAAGGTGAGTGGTAACACCCTGAACCCAAGAGAGAGTGGGCAGAGGACAGCGGTGGAGAGAGACACACGTGTGGGCGTCTGCTCTGAGACGAGGTGTAGGGAGCAAACTTATTCCTCTAATGATGACAAAGATGTGAACACATAGAAGCAAAAAAACTGGTAGCTACGTGCCTGACTTGCACTTGTGGTTTACACAAGTTATCTTTTCATGCTTAAATGTCTACAAGGGGGAACTTCCCTAATGGTCCAGAGGTTAAGACTCTGTGCTTCCACTACAAGAGGAATGTGCTGGATTCCCTGGTCAGGGAACTAAGATCTTGTATGCTGCACGGTGTCACCAAGAAAAACAAATGTCTACAAGAGCAAGAATTCTTGTTTCATTTGTTGATATAACCACAGCAATTAGAAGAAAGCCAAGCACATAGTAGGCTTGCAGTAAATATTTGCTGAGTGAGTGAATGCTTGTAACAGCCCTCCAAAGACAGTTTTATTACCCCTGTTTATAAAGATGGAGGGCTTTCCTGGTGGCTCAGTGGTAAAGAATCTGCATGCCAATGCAGGAGACGCAGGTACAATCCCCGGGCCGGGAAAACCTCATGGAGTAGGCAATGGCAACCCAGTCCAGTATTCTTGCCTGGACAATTCCATGGACAGAGCAGCCTGGTGAGCTACAGTCCATGAGGTTGCAAAGAGTTCAACATGACTTAGCGGCTAAACAACAGCAATAACAAACAAATATGGAAACAGGCCAGAGAAGTGAAGTCACTGGCCAGAGGCTCCACTGAAGCCAGAGACAAGTTTGCTCTCTGTGCAGTGGGGACACCAGAGAATCTTGGTCAAAGCCTGAACTCCAGCACAGGTGACCCCTCCCATAAAACGACAACTGTGCTCCCTCCCACTGCACCAGAGCACCTGCTGCTGCTGGGCCACCTCTTCCGGTTACTTGTACCTCTTCCACTTAGGGGAGATTTCAGCTCCTCCCTGCAGCCCCGCAGAGCCCGCCCCCAGCATCCTCTGGTTACCCTCGCCCCTTGTGCCGTGAACCTGCTACCAGTGGCCCAGAAGGCCCACCTGTGCACCCCTATTCCCTGTGCTTGCACTGTTTGCTCTGGGGGCTCTTGGCCTCTGTATTATTTGTGTCTTTATTATTGTCCCCCTACTCAGTTCCTCTCAAGGACACCCCCTCCCACCAAATGTAAGCCCCACAACAGCAAAAACTTTATTTGGTTCTCTGCCCGATTTCTAACAGCTTATTTGAGATAAAATTTACGTATCATAAAATGCACCCATTTTAAGTGTACCATCCTGTGATTTTTAGCACATTTACCAAGGGGTGCAACTATCACCATCAAGCAATCTAGGACATTTTCTGATAAAAATGGAATAACTCTCATGCTCACTTACAGTTAACCCACTTCCACTCTCAGTCCCCAGGCAACCAGTCATCTACTTTCTGTCTCTACAGATCTGCCTACTCTGGGCATTTCATAAAAATGGAAACATACATGGTCTTCTATGTCTGGCTGGTTTCACCTAGCACAACGTTCTTAGGTGTATCCACGCTACAGCATGCATGGGTATTTCACTCCTTTTTGTTGCCAAATAGTATTCCACTGTCTGGCTATGCCACATGGTTTATCCATACACTAGCTGATGGATACCAGGTAATGTTTCCACTTTTTGGTTATTATGACTAATATGCTTATGAACATTTATGAGCAAGTCTCTGTGTGGATATATGCTTTCATTCCTCTTACGTCAATAGTTAGTGTCAGTCACTCAGCTGTGTCCGACTCTTGGCGACCCCATGGACTGTGGCCCACCAGGCTCCTCTGTCCATGGGGATTCTCCAGGCAAGAATACCGGAGTGGGCTGCCATTCCCTTCTCCAGGGGATCTTCCCCATTCAGGGATCAAACCTGCACCTCCTGCTTGGCAGGCGGATTCTTCACCACTGAGCCACCAGGGAAGCCCCTACTATGGATTATGTGGCCCCTAAAAGGTAGTTGTTTCCATCATCGCCACCAACATTAATATTACTATCAGCCCAGAGACAAGCCCACCGCAGGAAGTGGGGTGAGGGCAACTGACCTCTGTTCAGTGCTCACCACCCTTAACTTAGCCTTTGACAGGTTATTAACTAACACTTTACACAATAAGCCTATGAGACTGGTATTCTGATGATCCTGTTCTATATGGATGAGAAAGCAGAGGCACAGAGGGCTTAAGTCACTGGCCCCAAATCACGAAGCTAGCAAGTGACAGGGCTAGCACTGAACCCCAGCCTGGACCCAGAGCCCAGGCTCTGCACGACTGTGTCACACTTCCTGCCCTTACAAGGCAAACTGGAGGAGTGCCATTCTAGAGGAGCAGATAAAATTCAAGTGGAGGATCAGGGAGAAGACAAAGTCTGCACATCCCCTGTGAGGCCCGGAGGAGCGAGGCACGCAGGCAGTTGTGGAATTTGCTCCTCATTTTGCATACTGGCCCGGGCGGCGCTGCTAACGGAGCTAAAGGCATCTTTTGTGCCGTTGCTCTCCAGCGAGTGACGTCATGGGCACTGCCAGGTTTTTATCACTTCTGCCAGATAATAGCTCACCGGACTTGATCTGGAGGAGCCTGCAAGGTGTTGCGCAGCAGAGCCCTCGGGGTCTCAAAACAGCAGGTGAGCACGGGGTCCTTAGGGGCTCTGTGGAGGGCACCTTGGCGCTCAGGGAGAGGGAACAGAAGACAGGAGGCGACCAGGAAGAGAAGGACAGGAAAGGGGCAGGAGACCGGGTGTGACCAGGAAGAAAGGCAGGCGGCCCCTGCTGCGGAAAGCGTGAGGGATTAGGGGTGGGGGTGTTCCCGGCCGACCAGCTGGGAAGCAGATGGTGTGAGACCCCCACCTGGGCTGTCATCTCTGTCTCTCTCTCTTGCTAGTGGCCATGACCAGCCCAGACCGCTCCTTCTTCCTCGGCAACCACTGGCTCTTCTTCTCCGTGTATCTCTTCACCTTCCTCGTGGGGCTCCCCCTCAACCTGATGGCCCTGGTGATCTTCGTGGGCAAGCTGCGGCGCCGCCCGGTGGCCGTGGACGTGCTCTTGCTAAACCTCACCCTCTCGGACCTGGTCCTGTTGCTCTTCCTGCCATTTCGCATGGTGGAGGCGGCCAGTGCCATGCACTGGTCCCTGCCCTTCGTCTTCTGCCCCTTCTCCAGGTTCCTCTTCTTCACCACCATCTATCTCACGTCCCTCTTCCTGGCAGCCGTGAGCACAGAGCGCTTCCTGAGTGTGGCCTACCCGCTTTGGTACAAGACTCGGCCGAGGCCGGGGCAGGCTGGCCTGGTCAGTGGGGCCTGCTGGCTCCTGGCCGCTGCTCACTGCAGCGTGGTCTACGTCATCGAATTCTCAGGGGACTCCCCCCACAGCCAGGGTATCAACGGGACCTGCTACCAGGAGTTCGGGGAGGATCAGCTGGCCCTTCTCCTGCCTGTCCGGCTAGAGATGGCAGTGGTCCTCTTTGGGGTGCCCCTGTTTATCAGCAGCTACTGCTACAGCCGCCTGGTCTGCATACTCGGGAGGGGAGCGAGCCATCGCCGCCGGAAGAGGGTGGCAGGGCTGGCGGCCGCCACGTTGCTCAACTTCCTCGTCTGCTTTGGGCCCTACAACGTGTCCCACATCGTGGGCTACATCCAGGGTGAAAGCCCCACGTGGAGAAGTTACGTGCTGCTCCTCAGCACCCTGAACTCCTGCTTCGACCCCCTCGTCTACTATTTCTCATCATCTGGGTTCCAAGCCGACTTCCAGAGACTGCTGGGGCGGCTGACTGGATCCTGGGGCCCTTGGCGGCAGGAGAACGGCGGGACCTCGAAGAAGAGCGAGGGAGAGGGGCCACCGCAGGAGCTGTTCAACATAGAGGCCAGCTAGCGGACTCTAGGTGGGCGCTCTGGAGCCGGTGGCAGGTGGGCTGGGCTGCAAGGGGGATCATCCCCGGAGCAGTTCCAGGCTCAAGTCAGGCAGGACCCTGGAGAGGCAGACTGGGGACTGGCAGCATCCGGGGCAGAGCAGGCACCCCGCCTTCCTCAGGATGTGCCCAAGCCCAGCTCTTGATCTCACCACACACTGCTCTCCCTTCCCATCCCCTGATGTGCCCAGGAAGTGGTGAAGGTGAGGAAGAGCTATGGAGAAAAAAGGAGCATCCCATGGCTGCAGGCCAGCTCCTGAACTTTGCTGAAGGTAGAAGAGGAGCTGAGAGCAGTGTTCAGGGCCCCAGGGAGCTGCCCAGTGACTTGGGACAGAAGACAGGAAGAATATGTCCTTCAGAACTACTGACGAAGCTGGTGGGGGTAGGGACACAGGACTCCAGGTGGGAGGGAGCACCCTGCTGCCACATGTGGATTTTCCAGAAAGTTTCTACTGTTCAGTAATTTCAGATCTTCAGGGACATTTATGAAAAATGGCAAAGGAACATTACCTAAATAAATTTGGTGGCAAGCAAAAGAGAATGTTTTTTCCTTAACCTTTTTTTTCTTTAATGGTCCATGTGATTGGTATATGTGAGTATCTTAGGTGGAATTGATGGAAGGATAAAACACCTAGACTCTGAAAGAAAAAGGATGAACAAGAAGATTCTTAGATGCTGAGAGAGGACTGGAGCTGGAAGAATAAGAACAATAACTAACCTATCTTAAGAGCTGCCTGACACTGTCTTCTTCAATCTTCTCCGTCGCTGTGAGGCAGGTACTATTACTCTTCCCGTTTTACAGGTGAGAGACTGGGCCCAGAGAGGTGAAGTCTCTTACCTGAGACCCCATAGCCCACAAGCGGTTGAAGCAGGACTGGAAGCTGAAATTAGCTGACTCCGAAACCCAGGTCCCTGAGCCACTCTGCCACTAACTGTGTGTCATTGGTAAGCAGGCCCAGGCAGACTTCCAGAGTCAGCCGAGGCAGACTGACTGGGACAAATGCAAACAGATCATGAGGAGAAGCAGAACTGGATGCAAAGCAGATGGACTGTCTGTGAGCATACATCCTCTTCCCAGTAAAGAAATCTCCTTGAAAAAAATAAGAGAATTAGTCAGCACGTTGACTTCAGGTTACCGAAAAGACAGATGTGTGTTCTTAGGAGCTACTTTTATCAAACTGTGATCATGTAGTAAATTTTTGTTTTCCACAGAGGGGTGGGTAATACCTGAGAAAGAGCTGATCAGGGCCTCCCCCACTGCCCCGCAAAGCAACCAGAGAAATACTGGCACTGTTGACACTCAGTCAGATTGAGCTCAAAATTATTTATTGCGTGTAGCTGGGTGGGCTCAGAACTTTAGGGATTTCGGTACTACTGTCTTTCTTGTTGCTGTTTAGTTGCTAAATCGTGTCCCACTCTTTTGAGACGCCATGGACTGTAGCCTGCCAGGCTCCTCTGTCCATGGGACTTCCCAGCAGGAATACTGGAGTGGGTGGCCATTGCCTTCTCTAGGGGATCTTCCGGACCCAGGGATCGAACCCACGCCTCCTGCACTGGCAGGCGGGTTCTTTACTACTGAGCCACCTGAGAAGCCCTTTACTAATGTCTTTAGCATCTGCTTTCTTCCAGGGTCACTGGGGAATGAGGACTGGCTGTGGGTGGGGATTGAGTCTCAGGTGAAGGGAGAGAGACATCGTCTCTGTGCAGAGATGAAGGCATGAGCTGTCCTTCTGTCCCATGGCTCATCTGTCTGTCCCAAGGCACTGAGGCCTTCATGGAAACATAGGTATACATGCTTTGGAAAGGGTACAAAGGTGCCCCGGAATCCTGCAACTCCAGGGGTGGTAGCAATGACCCAAGTCTGAGGACAAAGAGGAGTTGGAAGCCCAGCATTCCAGAGAGGACCGTGGAGAACAGGAATCTGACTCCTCCCTCAGAGCTTACACTGAGGAAGAAGAGGCAGCTTAGCTGGCCCCGCATCACCCAGCACCACCCCCACCCCAGTCTGTATAAGCCAAAGGCTGAGGGGCGGGGAGGATGAAGAGTCATCAGAGGCTGGGTGGTGGTGAAGGTAGCGTGACAGTGCTTCCACGTCTCTTGGAAGTCGAGGGAGAGGGGTGCTCAGGCAGTAGAGGGTGGGTTTGGGGCTGCTGTCCTGTGCCTTTCAAAGCAGGGGAGAGAGGCGGGTGGAGAGATGGCGTGGGCGCATGCGTGTGCCTGACGGCGCATCACGCACTCTCCCCGCTCGGCAGAGCCAGCAGGTGCGAGGCTCCGGTGGGTGAGGACGCGGCAGGCACAGGGGCGGGGAGGGGGCAGTTCTCCGGGTGCTGCAAGAGGTCAAAGACCGAGCTCGGAGAACTCAACTCCAGTTGCGAAAGAGAGCAACTGGGGACCTGACTCACAGCAAGCACCCAAAGCTACTCAGTATCAGCTGCTCCTGCTAAGTCGCTTCAGTCGTGTTCGACTCTCTGCGACCCCATAGACGGCAGCCCACCAGGCTCCCCCGTCCCTGGGATTCTCCAGGCAAGAACACTGGAGTGGCTTGCCATTTCCTTCTCCAATGCATGAAAGCTAAAGCACTGTTTCTCAAACTTCTGTACCACTGTTCCCTCAAGGGACCTTTTCTGGGTATTTTCCTCCTACTCAGTACCTTCCCTGCCCTGCCCATGAATTATGGTTATTTTTAAGAATTTTTACAATTTATTTGGCTGCCTCGGGTCTCAGATGTGGCACGTGGAATCTTTGGTGGGTTGCGTGGCCTCAGCAGTTGTGGTGTGTGGGCTTAGGTGCCTCGCAGCATGTAGGATCTTAGCTTCCTGATCCGGGTGGAACCCACTTACCCTACCTTGCGAGGGGGATTTTACACCACTGGATCACCAAGGAAGTACCCCCCCCCCATGGCATTTTAATACAACAGACATACTCTGTATCTGTCTATGTGTGTAGCCCTTTGGAAGACCATGAACCACTATAAGACTTTTTGGTTCCCCCAGAACTACATTTTCATGTCTTTGGGAACAATTGTTGCCCTGTGGAGAACTCATGAGCTGGAGCACAGGTCTCATCACTCACAGAGTGAGAAAGCCTGTCTCATGCATCAGCCCAACAAAGTTAGGTTCATTATCTTGCTGGACAAAGGAGACCACACACACTCCAGAGGAAACATGGGGTATCTCGAAAATGAAGAGACTGGGTTTTTAGAGGTTTGGGATGAGGGTGACCTTTAGGTGATGTTTTGATGACACCATATTTGATAGGCTCAAAGCACAGCAGGCCTGGATGGAAAGAGGTCAATTTCAGGGCTGCGCCAAGAAGCAGACCCAGGGTCTTATTTCTCTGGAAAACACAAAATAAAGATAAAGGTGGAATTTTGTGTCTGAAAACTCACGTGACGCTCTGGAGGCTGAAAAGCCAGGCTGTTTCTCTGTGTCATAGGCTCCTGCCCAGTGACTCTAGGCAGCAGTGGAATGTTCCATTCTCACTGAGGGGATTTCAAACAGCCATGTGTCTGACAGTCTGTGATTTTAATTTTATTATAAATTATTTTTTTGGCCATATCACACTGTTTGCTGGATCTTAGCTCTCTGACCAGGGATTGAACCTGGGCCCCAGCAGCGAAAGCACGGAATCCTGACCACTGGACTGCTAGTGAATTCCCAGTCTGTGATTTTAAGAATTAGATTTCTTAGCAGTAAAATTTTGTTAATTAACAAAACAAGTTTTTAAAGGCTTACAAAAGGGAGTCACTGATGGCCGTGAGAGTAGGAAACTTTCTTTCCTAGAAGGAAAGGTCACCCTCCCCCTACCCCCAGAAAAACCTGGGGCAGTGCAACCCAGAAGGATGAAAGGAAGAGTAGGCTTGACTCATCTCAGTCATAGGTTCCTAAGTGTCAGCTCATAGGGGAATGGGAGGAGGCTGGGAGCTTTAAATTGCCAAGTGTGACCAGAAATCTAGGGAAGCCACCGAAGAAGTCATTCGGAAACTGGTAAAGATGGTTCACTGCGGCCTGATTGAAGGCAGCGAGTGGTGAAACCACTGCAGCTCAGACTGTCCATGAACCTGTGTCGGTCAGAGGAGGGCAGAGGGCCAGACAGGGAGCAGGGAGGAAGCTAGGCCTTTTGCTGAGTTGAATACATCACCTGTGACCAGAGCCTCTGGACAGTTTAGCAAGTAGCCTCCCACTGTATGTCTGTGCCTGGTGGGACCAGGGAAGCTGTGAGGCAAAGCAGGAGAGGTAAGTCTGCTTCACCTGAACCCTGGGACGGGGCAAAAACTGGACCAGATTGTGTCTGGGGGAGCAGGGAGGTGGGAGGTGAAGAACAGATTGGGGAGGGAGAGTAGGAGTAAGAAGCCTGGGAGTCTGCAGAATTAGTTGCAAGAAACGTCCAAAAGGAGAAAGCAGAGCAGCAATAAAAAGTAGCATGTGACATGGGAGAAGAGTCAGGCCATTGATTCTGGGAGAGGAGAATCGGAGGTGGAAGACTGAGTCTTGGGTGGGGGAACAAATAGAGTGAAATAGTGTGAGAGAGTGCTCAGTTTTTCCCTTCCTGTCTCTGACATGATACCACAGGTTGAAAAAAAAAAAAAAGGCCCAAGAAGTACAGATAGTTGTGGCCTCTAAAACTGCAAAGAGAAGTGGGAAACCTTCTGACTTCCCTTTAAGGCCAGTTCTGAGAAACCATATGGAGGGAGATCAAGGCATCAAGATGGTGGTCCATGTTCTGGGAAAAGGATGGTGGGGTCACATACCAGAAAAAGAATGGGCTAGAAGGAATGAAATCTGATAAATACTGTTGGAAGTGGGAAGGGCCATGGAGTTGACTCCCCTGGAGGCGTGGAACTAGGGGAGAGGAAATGTTACAAAACAGGAAACGGGGTATTAGAAATATTTTTGGAAAAGAGTGATTTCACTGAATTCAGACTAGAAGGGTACAGTGAGAGAACTAAACTAATCATCCCCTGTTGCAGATCCCCCAGCCCCAGGGTGTGAATCGCAGTTGAAACTAGTCATGACAATCTTGTTCCCCTTTATGGGTGACTGCTCTCAGGATGGACACATGACCCATTTTGAGCCAAAAAATGGTAAGAAGTCTGCTGAAGGTCTCTGGGAAAGACTTTCCTCCCTATTAAAGGAGATAGATGTGTGAGGAACAGCCCTCTCCCTTCCTGATTTGGAAGCTTTTATGTGGATATGTGATACTTGGAGCTACAGCAGCCATTTGGGGGTCATAAGAGCACATACTTGAAGAACAAATGTAATAAGTTAAAGGTGGCAGAGAAGGATAGAACAAGCCTGGGTCCTTGCTGAGCTTGTTGAGCTGGGATCACCACCTCCAAACACCCTATGGTTGACTTGCTATAGGCAAGATATTTTCTAACTTGCAGCCAAATGTGTCTTAACTCTAATGGATCAGCCTGTGCCCCAAAGCATCCTGTATCCTATTGGAACCTATCCAATGACGTCTTCTCTTATTTTAAATTATTTTATGATCCTGGAATTTCTAAACTCTGTTTGCTTTGTAGGAGCTATGAAATCTTAGTGTTTATTCTACCTATTACGAGTGGACTCAGGGGAGATTTCTTATGGTTCCAGTCAGTAGCTCTGGCATCAAGATATTGGGACCCCCCCACACCTTGTTTAGAAATGGGCTTTTGAGAGCTGACTGGGGCTGCATGGACCCAGCAGTATAAGACAAAGAACAAAACTTTGACAAAGATGGACACTTTCTAAGGTTGAATATCATCTGACTGACAGTCTCAACTGCAAGCTCTCCTCCTTTTATTGATGGCATTTCCCAAGCTTATTATAGGATTTAAAAAGTACATATTTGGAGTATAGTTGATATACTAACAACATTGTGTTGCTTTCTACTGTACAACACAGTGAATCAGTTACATATAAATATATATCAGCTAATAATGTGTTAGTTTCTGCTGTACAACAAAGTGAATCAGTTATACATACACATATATCAACTCTTTTTAAAGATTCTTTCCCTATTTGGTCATTACAAAGTATTAAGTAGAGTTCCCTGTGCTATACAGTAGGTTCTTATTAGTTCTCTGTTTTTGTATATCTGTTGTTATTATTTAGTTGCTAAGTCATGTCTGAGTCTTTTGCGACCCCATGGACTATAGCTCTCCAGGCTTCACTGTCCATGGGATTTCCCAGGCAAGAATGCCTGAATGGGTTGCTATTTCCTTCTCCAGGGGATCTTCCCAACCAGGGATAGAACCCATGTCTCCTGCTTGACAGAAGGATTCTTTACCACTGAGCCACCTGGAAAGCCCATTTTATAGTAGTGTGTATATGTAAATCCCAATTTCCCAGTTTGTCCCTATCTCTTAATTACAGTAACCATAAGTTTGTTTTGTACATCTGTAACTCCATTTGCTTTGTAGATAAGTGCATTTGTACTTTTTTTTTAGATTCCACATATAAGTGATGTCATGCAATATTTCTCCTTCTCTATCTGACTCACTTCACTCAGTATGACAATCTCTAGGTCTATCCATGTTGCTGCAAAAGGCATTATTTCATTCTTTTTCATGGCTGAGTAATAGTCTATTGTATATATGTGCCACATTGTCTTTATCCATTCCTCTATCAAGGGACATTTAGGTTGCTTCCATATCTTGGCTATTGTAAATAGTGCTACGATGAGTATTGGAGTTCATGTACCCTTTCAAACCATGTTTTTCTCTGGATATATAACCTCAAGTGGAATTGCTGGATTAAAATGGTAGCTCTATTTTTAGTTTCTTAAGGAACCTCCACACTGTTCTCCAATATGGAATCTTGGTTGCAGTGAAAACAAGACAGGGTTGAATGAGCCGGGTGGAGATCATGATGGATGCTACCCTATAGAAAGGTACTTGGCCTTGTGTATGTTCTTGGAAACAGGAGAGCTATGCAGTCTTTGTGTCCATAAAGTCAACCTCACACATACTCTGCCCATATGAAGATGAGGATATGTGTTCCTGGATGCACAATTTACTTGTAATTGATATGTAATCATGGGCTTGCGGTTCACTGATTCCCTTGTCCCCTCCCCCTTTCTAATAAATGTTTTCTAGTGGTTTTCTTTGCTTAGAGCACAACCCGCTCTTCCTAACACCCTAGAAGCCTCCACTGAAATAACTCCTTGTTTGCTTATCCTTTGGAAAACAATCAGATTATTTGCTGTAAATTAAGAGGTCAGCCAGAAAAAGATGTAAGCAGAAAAGCTCACTGCAGAGTGAACCGAACAAACAGGCCAGCAAGCTCCTGCTGCTGCACGCAGATGGCAAGCCAACCAACCCGGTGAGGAATCGCCCAGCTCCGTGAGACGAGAAACACAGGAGGGCATTGGAGACAAGACTTCTGAGGTTATGAGTAGCGGTGTCCTCCCAGCTACTACTCGAGAAGATGAGAGCATCCTGTCCAAACAAAGACTGCATGCAAATATTCAGGGCAACTTTAATTCATAATAGCCCCAAATTGGACGTGGCCCAGGTGTCCATCAAAAGAGAATGGATTTTAAAACTGTGATGTAGCCATGCAATGGGACACTACTTGGCAGTAAAAAGTAACAAACTGGTCACATGGGTAACAGGATAACCTCTGACTGTGACACTGTGATTTATAATGAATACATATTTGGTCTTCATCCCATTTCTGGCACAGAATTCTTAAAACCCTTAGAGTTTCCTAAGTGATGAGAGCAATAAAGCTATCTTTTGTTATGCTAATAAGGTGACTTTCCAAGGATGAGGGCTGACTGTGCGTGGAACCAACTATGTGATTGGAGGATTGAAACTTTCAGTTCTACCCCTGCTGACCTCCAGGGACTAGAGGGAGGCTGGGAGTTGAACCAGTCACCTATGGCCAAAGATTTAATCAATCATGCCTATGGAAGCCTCCATAAAAACCCAAAGGGATGGACTTTGGAGAGCTTCTAGGTTGGTGAACACATGGAGACTTGGGCAAAGTGGTGTGCTGGGAGTGGGTGTGGAAGTGACCCACTACCTCTGGGTAGATGGGGTCAGAATTGAGTTGAATTGTAGGACGCTCAGCAGGTATTGGGAGAGTGGCTTGGTGGTGCAGAGGAAATGACACCCCAGCTTGGAATTGGTACCAGACCCCTTTAAGTGACAAAAACATATCAGTGGTTGTCAGGGACTGGGGCTGGGACTGGGAGGGGATGGGCTGAGAGGACACCAGAGGGACATTTTATGGTGTTGGAAATGCTTTATAACTTGATTTGGGTGGAAGTTACACAGCTCTATCAAAACTTAGTGAACTCTTTGATTAAAATGACTACTGGGACTTCCCTGGTGCTCCAGTGGTTAGAAATCCACCTTGCAATGCAGGGAACTTAGGTTCGATCCCTGGTTGGGATCTGAGATCTCACATACTGAGGAGTAACTAAGCCTGCACATGGTAACTGCTGAGCCGGTGTGCTCTGAGCCGGTGTGCTCTGGAGCCAGGGCGCCACAACTAGAGTCCATGTGCTGCAACAAAAGATCCCACATGATGCAACAAAGATGCCATGTGCCGCAACTAAGAGCTGATGCAGACAAATAAATGAATGAATCTTTTTTTAAATGGGTAATATGCAAATTAAGCTTCAGTCAAAAACAGTTGACTAAAAATGTGACACCTCACCTCAAGTGCCTTTGATTGGTTGTATATACCATTGTGTGACTCAGCTGGTGAAGAATCTGCCTGCAACGCAGGAGATCTGGGTTCAATCCGTGGGTTGGGAAGGTGCCCTAGAGAAAGGAAAGGCTACCCACTTAAGTATTCTGACCTGGAGAATTCCACGGACTACGGTCCATGGGGTTGCAAAGAGTCGGGCACAACTGAGCAACTTTAACTTTCACTTTCATCACTGTCGAGAAAATCCTCCCAAGTTTCAATAATCCAAGCAAGTCTCTGCTTTTGCTGGACCACTCTGCAGAAATTAGGACAGCTGTGGAACCACCGAAGATACACAAAAGGGCAGAAACCATGGCTCAAAACAGTGATAAATAGCAACCAGCTCTTGGTACTGGACATCCGTAGGGAGTGTTGTTCAGTTGCTCTGGCATGTCCGATTCTTTGTAACCCCATGGACTGCAGCACGCCAGACCTCCCTGCCCTTCACTATCTCCTGGAGTTTGCTCAAACTCATGTCCATTGAGTTGATGATGCCATCCAACCATCTCATTCTCTCTCCCCCTTCTCCTCCTGCCCTCAATCTTTCCCAACATCAGGGTCTTTCCTAGTGAGTCGGCTCTTCGCATCAGGTGGCCAAAGTATTGGCCACTGTAGGGAGTAGTAGGGACTATGGCTGAGTGGAGAGTGCATGGCTCATCTGAACTCAATTCCTGTCTAGTTATCATGCAGGACAGTGGGCTCCATGCTGCCATACCTTCTAATTTTTCAAGTTGGAAATACAGCTATTTAAATTGCTGTTTTGAGGGCTTCCCTGGTGGTCCAGTGGTTAAGATCCACCTTGCAATGCAGGAGATATGGGGTCGATCCCTGGTTGGGGAATTAAGATCCCACATGACTTGGAGTAACTAAGTCTGCCCACCACAGCTAGAGAGCCTGTGATCCCAAGTGCTGCAACTAAGACCCAACATAGCCAAATTAAAAAAAAAAAATTGCTGTTTCCGAAATTTTTTATTCTTTTAAGCTGATAACCAATTCAAAATGTGAAAGGATTGTGTGTGGTGAAAACAAAACAGATCTGAGGGTGGTGGCCTGGCTCCTGGGCTTCCAGTCGGTGGCCTCTGCTGCAGAGAATGTTGGGGATGGACAAGTAGGAAGGAAAGCAGGAGGAAGCAACGCTCAGAGAGAATTTTGCCTAGATCTGAGGGCAGAACACCACAAAGACCACCACTGACTTTCTAAAATCATTCTTACCAGCCCGTCGTTCTCATTTAGAAGTTCCTATTCATACCACCAGCCTTCCTCCCAGGGAAGGGCCCTGGAGGACACAGTCAGGCAAAGGAGATGTGATCCTAATACCCCACCATCCCCTGATTGTCCATCTCGACCCCGGCTCCTCTTCCTGACCTCACTCTCCCCAAAACATTGTTCTGGAAGGCTCTTCCCCTTTGCCCTTGTTCTATACCCTCTTCCCAGGTATTCTAGTTCATCACTGCCTTAATCATTGCTGACTCCCAAATCTCCAGCCCCAGACTCCTGTGTACCCAACTGTGCCCAGGGAGCATCCCCACTTCACAAGTCCAAAATTGAACTCTTCACTTCCTCCCCCAGATCTGGCCCCACCACCCAGCCTATCCCACCTCTGTAAGTGGTGAACTCTACTTTTCTGCCCACGCCAGACACCCAGGCATCATTTTTTAAAGAAACAATTTAATTCTTTTCTTTTAAAAAATAATCATACTATAAAAAGGAATGTTTTTCAGGGAGAGATGTACATACAGTTCTGTGAATTGTAGCACACACAGATTCCTCTAACTACCACCACAATCAAGATAAAGAGCAGTCAGAGTCACATCTTCCCCTCAGCCCTAACTGATGGCAGCTGCAGACCTGCCCCCTGTCATCAGTGTCACCTTTTCTGGACTGTCACACAAATGACACCCTATAGGTTATGGTGTCTGACCTTTTGAGACTGGCTTTTTCACTCAGCACAAGGCCTTTGATACTCATCTCATTTGATACTATCATGGTTTGTTTTCTTTTATTGCTGAGTACTCTGTTCCACTGTATGACTACACCACAACCTGCTTATTCGTACACCCAATAAAGGGCATTGAGTTGTTTCAGCTTAATTAAGACTGCAGTGGTTTGGTGAGTCCACAACCTGACAGAGGAAGACAGGAGGCTGGCGACTCAGGATGAACTTGGTGTTTGAGTCCAAAGGCCGTCTGCTGGATAACTAGGAAGAGCTATGATCACTTCTCCCAGAATATCCCACATGCCTCTGGGCAACTAAGTCCCGAGTGGCACAACTGCTGAGCCTGTGTGCCTACAGCCTATGCTCTAAACAAGAGAAGCCACTTCAATAAGAAGCCCAAAGCACTGCAAGAAAGAGTAGCTCCCGCTCACCACAACTAGAGAAAGCTTGCAGGCAACAAGGAAAACCCAGTGCGGCCAGTAAATAAATACATTTTAAAATTATATAATATCTATACAACTTCTCTATAATATTTGCAAAAGAAAAAACCCCCACAAAATTCTCCACACCACTTTATTTCAACCTTTATCCAAAAATGTAAAAAATGTGTAGTTCTGAGTATCCAATACTGACCTCCAACCTCATAAGCAAGTGGAGAGAGAGGGTCAGGATAGAAGGTCAGAGGTCCTCCCCTTCCTGGAGCAAAGGGAAGCTACGGATGGGCCACAGGATGAGAACACCAGGGCCCAGTGGAGAACGGGACCCTCTTTCTCCTGTCACCAGACTAAGACCTCGCCCACTCCACCCCACAGCTATCCATCCTCTTCAACAGAGAGCACACAAAATTATCGAAACTTGTACAGGAACGCGGAACATGGTGCAGGCGGCAAGCAGCTAGCTGACCAGGAGGACTAGAGCTTATCCCCCTGCTTCTTGGCAAGCAGGATGGTGAACAGCTCAGCTTCCTCCTCCTCACTCCCCTCTCCTATGCTCTCTTCCTCAGAAACATCATTGCTTATAATAACAGTCTGGTGCCGCCCAGTATCCACACAGAGCCAGAACTCGACAAGAGGTGGAAGGTTACAGGTGGTTGGAACTGGAAGTCATCCAAACAGCATAGGTTGGCAGGACAACCTGAGGCTGGCCACAGGTACAGTGATCTCCTGGTGATCATGGTTCCTGGCCATGACTTCTACAACGTTACACTCTTCTTTGTGCCCTGCCCACCCCCAACCTGGTGAGGCAGAGCATGGTCAAAACCAGAATGTGTTCTGCACCATCCTCTTCCTCTACCTTGAAGATGAAAGAGCTGGTGTGGCTTGGGAGCTCATAGATGAAGAAAAACTGTCCACAGTAATGGAGCCAGCACCCCCTCCCCCACCTCCGGGCCAGGCTCCACTCTTCTAACTCAAGAAACGCCAAGATGGCAGCACCACCAGCCACATGGCAAAGGCCATCTGCCACATTTCTGTATTTTTGAAAAATATATTTGATCTTTAAAACACTGGAAGTTACTTTCACTCTCTAACTGCAACTCTTCCAAATAGGCAGTCAACCAATCCCGCGTTACTTACTAAATACCCCATCCTTCCCCATAGTTATCAGAAATGAACTTGGATCACTCTAGTTCACCCATGCTATAAGCAAAACTGTTAAAGATTCAAAAATCCAGCATTGAAGAAGGTATATGAAAATAGGTACTCTCATATACTGTTGGTGGAAATGTACATTACTAAACATTTTCAGAAAGGTAATATGAAAATATCTAACAAAAATTTGAAAGTACATCTCTTTGACCCAGGAATTACATCAATTACATTTCTAAAAAATCGATCCAACCAAAATACTCACACAGGTCTAGGCAGACAGATAGACTGTTATTCAGCAAAGCACTGTTATGACAAAGGAACAGAAAAGTGAAAATGGGCCCTAAATGACTGCGTACATTAGAGGACGGTCCTAAAAAACACACCACGTAGCTATTGGGAAGAACACAGTGGGGCTTCCCTAGTGACTCAGTGGTAAAGACTTTGCCTGCCAATGCAGGAGACATGGGTTTGATCCCCAGTCCGGGAAGATTCCACATGCCTCAGAGCAACTAAGCCCATGCAATTATTGAGCACACGTGCCATAACTACTGAAGCCAGAGTGCCCTAGAACGCATGCGCCATAACAAGAGAAGGCCTCGCTCACCACAACTAGAGAAAAGCGCTCAATGGATCCAAAGCAGAGTTAACATGCAGGAAAGGAGATGCGACAAGGTGGAGCGAAGAAAGAGAAACCAGGGTCCCACCCTCCTCTGCAGGCTGTGAGCCCAAGGCAAGGGAGACCCAGCACAGTCAAAAATAAAAACAAATAAATAAACAAATATTTTTAGAAAAGAATACAGTAGCTCTATGTGTACTAACATGGAAAGATCACCAAGGCAGATTTTATGGTAAAAAATGAAACATTTCAGAATATTATATATAGTATGGTTCCATTTACCCATTCTTAAATTATATATTTATATATGTACATATATGGGTATAAACAAAAGAGATGTTTACTAGGAAGGGAGATATGTCAGGGAGAAGTGAAATTGCCTTTCACATTTGACTTCTGTATTGCTGGATGCTTTTACAATAAGAATATACTCATGTATTGGGTGGGCCAAAAAGTTCAAATGGAAAAATCCAAATGAACTTTTTGGCCAACCCAACATGATTATGCAATTTTTTAAAACACAGAAATAATAATGGAAGAACACTCATCACTTTGATCTGACCAAGCTAGATCAGAGAACAGGGCACAGAGATTCAAGCTGCCTGAACACTCGCACAGGCCACTGTGAGGTCAGCTGAGACTGGGGATGAATCACGACACCCACTCAGGACTCCAAGGGTCCACCCCTAGCGCTGGGGAGGGGTGAGGTGGCTACACTGCCATCAAACCTAAAGCAGGGAAGGCAGGAGCTTCTTTAAGAAAAATGGGGGTGGCAAGCAGGGAGGGTCATCAAATAATGACCACCAGGGTGAATGCACAGGAAATGTGTGTTGGGAGCATCATTACCTCTTATGCGGGGGGCCATTTCTCCCAGTGATACAGAAAATGCAACCTACATGGGAAGGAAAATCCAAAATAGAAGGAATATATGGATGTGTATAGCTGATTCACGCTGCTATACAGTAGAAAGTAACACAACATTGTAAAGCAAATATACTCCAATAAAAAAATGTTTTTAAAGATTACAAGGACAAAGTTCTAGGAAAAATACAACTCAATAAAACTGACTTTAAAAGAAAAAAAAAATGCACCCACAGGGTATCAGGAGAATCACACCCAGACAGAACACTGCTTGTCTCCAGGGAACCAGTTACAGGAAATCATCAGAAATGAGCTCAAAGGCAGTCAGATTTGTAGCATGCGCTCTCGATCTCTTCCCAGACTGGTCTCCAGGTTCCCTTAAAGAGCAGGCATGAGATTTCCCCCAGATTAAAGGGCTCCCATGAATGACCTGAGATGCATGGCAACAGCCTGTGAGGTACAGTGTCCTACTTTGTAGGGAGGAGGGTCCTATCACAATAGCTAGAAAGTGGAATTTTAAAACAGTTACTTAGGGGGAAAAAAAAAATGCAGAGCCAAAGCTGGCCTTTGGTGGCAAGACTCTGGCTCACAAACATTTTTCAGTGAGGGGGAAGAGGTGAAGGTATAACTGATACCCTTGAGATTGCTCAAAACTGTACTCCCTGAAGGCAGGTGTTACATACACTTGGGGAGGGGAGGGGTGTCATTCCTCCTGCATAGTGTGGCCAAAAAAGATGGAGACCATTGCCTTAGCCCATGAGGTTGTCTGTCAAAGGAGCACAGCAGCAGAGCTGGTGGAGGGCTTGACAGTTTGGTAAAGCTTTTCCCCAGGGATGATCTAACTTGTAAAATAATTCTGAGGGGTTGGCATCATTCCGCTTTCTTGACAGATGACAGAACAGAGGATCAGGTCTGTGGAATGGACACAGGGCATTAAAAAGGAGGACCTCTGCTGTTTCACTTTCAGCCAAAATCAATCAACAGATAGGAAGTACAACCGCAGCGTGATGGTGTTAGATCTTTGATGCAGACTCTGCAGACTCTGGTACAACCACAGCATGATGGTGTTAGATCTTCCATGTAGACTCTGGAAACTGGCTTTGTGAACGTAAGCTCAAGACTCACCTCTGGCCAAATCCAAGAAGCTGGCAAGTGGAAGAGGCAGGCAGGGAGGAGCTGTGAGTGTGCTGGGTTCTGATTCCAGTGGGAAGAAGCAAGGGAGCTTCCTGCTCACCGATGAGATAACCCTAGAGGGATGTCAAGACAGCTGCTGGCAGAACTGAACCTACCCCTGAAGTTTAGGGAAGCAAGGGCTGGTGCCAGATGCTAGCTGGGAGAAATAAAAACTGAAGAGCTTGCTGGGACTGGCAGGCAAAAATGGGAGAGAAGCTACACTGGAGTGAGCTGCTGCTCCACCAACAATGGGACAAAGGTATGAGGCTCCCTTATACCAAAAAAGGGCGCTTTGCTGAGAAGCCAGCCTAAAGGCATTTTATAAATGATGCCATCCAAGGGGGCAGCCATGGATCAAAAGTGGCCAAGGGGAGGAGGTATTCCACATCCAAGGAAAAGGTGCCGACCGGGGAGGTCCAAGGATCAGCAAAAGGTCCCCATGGGAGAATGAGTTGGCACTGGATGTCTGTCCCATTCAGAGGGCACTGGTACCAGGCTGTAAATGCACCAGGCCAGCCTGACATCCACTGTCCATTCTGCCTCCTCTCTGTCCACAGGGTGGGACCCTCAATGGATCCAAAATGAAGTTAACATGCAGGAGAGGAGATGAGACAAAGTGGAGCAAAGAAAGAGAAACCGGACAGTGTCCCACCCTCTTCTCCAGGCTGTGAGCCCGTGGCACTGCAGAGCTTCGGGGAGAAGCTCTACTTAGAATAGAATTAGGAATCTTGATGTTATACTGGCCTGGAGCTATGTGATTATTTAACTGGACTGGACTTTTTATTGTCTGAGTGTCTGAAGAAGCCCTGGCACCCAAGGAGCCATGCAAGCTGTAGGGAGAAGAGATGCAGGGGAAAATAAAGTTAAGGTTTACTTGAACCTGCTCAGCCCAGTCCACTGAATAACATGGTTATATTCGTTTTAGGGGCTTCCCAGGTGGCTTGGTGGTAAAGAATCTGCTTGCAATGCAGGAGTCCCAGGAGACACGGGTTCAATTCCTGGGTAGGGAAGATCTCCTGGAGAAGGGAATGGTAACCCCTCAAGTATTCTTGCCTGGAGAATCCCATGGACAGAGGAGCTTGGCAAAATACAGTCCATGGGGTTGCAAAGAGTTGGACACAACTGAAGCAACTGAGCATGCATTCATTTCAGATGGCCTCAGGGTGCAGTAATATCCTCTGTGGTATGCGGCATCTACACATCCAGGGCAGCTCTTGGCTGAGGCCAGCTGGACCAGACTGCCCGTGCAGGGAGGGGCTGCTGCCTGGGAGTGGACCTTGGACCATCTGCCGACACTAGGGCCCGTGAGAGCACCGGCCTGGAAGGCAACTGGCCCAGGGCTCAGCATCACTCTTCTGATGTGAACACTTAATAAGGTTAAATATAAAGTTGCGGGACTATCTTGACACGACCTGACTTTGAACCTGTGGCCCATTTCCAGCTCTACATCTGTAAAGAAGTCCATCAAAAAAAAAAAAAACCAACAAATTCTAAAACTGTTTTGTGAGTCGTTGCTGTTCAGTCACTCAGTTGTGTCTGACTATTTTTGACCCCATGGACTGCAGCACACCAGCATTCCCCGTCCTTCACTGTCTCCCGGGTTTGCTCAAACTCATGTCCATTGAGGTGGGGATGCCATCCAACCATCTCGTCCTCTGTCGTCCCCTTCTCCTGCCCTCCATCTTTCCCAGAATCAGGTCTTTTCCAACGAGTTGGTTCTTTGTAACAGGTGGCCAAAGTACTGGAGCTTCAGCTTCAGTCCTTCCAGTGAATATTCAGGGTTGATTTCCTTTAGGATTGACTGGTTTGATTTTTCTGTCCAAGGGACTCTCAAGAGTCTTCTCCAACACCACAGTTTGAAAGCATCAATTCTTCAGCACTCAACCTTCTTTATGGTCCGATTCTATTTCTTTCTTGTTAGGAATGCCACCCCGCTATTAAATCTCATTTGGGCATTTCATCACTTGTTTTTTCATATACTGGGAACCTCAAAATAGACACTGGGTGGCAATGATCTGGACTGTCCTGACCTTTGAGAGGCCCACTGTGGGCCTCTGGTCACCCTTTGGTTGCCTAGCATTTGAAACCCTTCCTGTGTTCAAAGTTCCAGTGAACTTTGAATCTTGGTGAGAAGCAGAGCCCTGCTCCCGCTGGAGAAGCTGGCCCTACATTAGCCTAGGTTCTGAGCAGCCCTCATAGGTTTGGCCCATCAAGTGCACCTGCCCCAGTTCTGAATGTGAGGCTGCAGTGTGGTACAGAGGAGGGAAGTCATGGTGAGAAGGGATGTGGCTCTGGGGCCCAAGGTTCAATGTACTGTGTGTGTGTGGCGGAGGGGGGAGGGGGGTGGTGGTGCGAGGGAAGGGTTACTGGATCCTCACTGGGTTGGATCTGACGCATGATTTTACGGTGGTCCTGGCTTCATGTGAAAGTGAAGCAAAGTGAAGTCATTCAGTCGTGTCCGACTCTTTGTGACCCCATGGCCTGTAGCCTACCAGGCTCCTCTGTCCATGGGGTTTTCCAGGCAATAGTCCTGGAGTGGATTGCCATTTCCTTCTCCAGGGGATCTTCCCGACCCAGGGATCGAACCCAGGTCTACCGCATTGTAGACAGATGCTTTCTGTAAGCCTGGTTCTCCAGCCTTGCTGCCAAGTCTCTAAGCTATCCAACATCTTATCAGATAATCCCTAAATTAGCCAGAGTTGACCTCTGTTGCTTCAATTAAGAGCCATCACTTAGACACTGGGTGGCATAATGTTATGGGCTGAAAAAGCCTGCGTTCTCTTGAGAGGTGCCTGTTCTTAATCAGAAGAATGGAGCTGCATTAAAACAGCAAGGAGACACTGCTGGAAATCCATTCAACTGGCAAAAAACAAAAAAACACAGAAACTGGATAATGCCGAGTCTGGCTGGGGATGTGGTTCAGAGATCCAATGTTTGCGAGGCTGTTAGCTCTTCCCTTTTTGTTTTTTACGTCTTTTTGGGTTTATCCCCTCTCCCACCTGGAACAGCACAACTGAAGAAAAGGCTGTGGCTGGTGGTGTGGCCCACACAACTGACCACTTACATGGACTGTCTCAGCTCAATTAAGCCTAAGGGCTCACTGTGACAAGCAGTATAGCTCATAATACATGCCCAACAAGTGTTAGCTATGAATGTTTTCTCTTGCTTATATTTTTTGAGTAAACTTAAACACAAGCACTCAGAAAAAAGAATTTTTTTTTTTTTACAGTACAAAAGATACATGGAGATTGGTAACTTTCCCTTCTACCCCAATACCCCTCGAATACCCAGTTCCCCTTCCCAGAGACACACCACTGTGAACAGTTCCATGGGCGTCCCTTCCTACAATCTACTCCTCACCCAGCAGCTTTCAGAGGGATCCTTTGGAAATGTGGACCAAGTTACCTCACACCTCTGCCCATCAGACCTCAGAAGTCACTCTACATCCCAACCTTAGACACAGGGCCCCACACACTCTGGGCCCTGCCTACTGCCCTGACCTTATTCCCACAACTCTCTCTCAGCCCTCTTGCAGCAGCTCTGGCCTCCCTGACCTCCTCTGACACACTGTGGCTCATCTCGGGGATGGCCATGCTCTGCCTGGACCAACCCTAGACAGTCTCACCCTCATGCTCCTTTCTTGCAGTGAATGGTGTTAGTCACTCAGGCGTGTCCAACTCTTTGCAACGCTGTGGACTAGTAGCCCGCCAGGCTCCTCTGTACATGGAATTTCCCAGGCAAGAATACTGGAGTGGGTTGCCATGCCCTTCTCCAGGGAATCTTCCCGACCCAGGGGTTGAACCTAGGTCTGCTGCATTGCAGGCAGAGTTTTTACCATCTAAGCCACCAAGGAAGCCCTTTTTTCTTGCAGGGCTCTGCTCAAATATCACCTCCTCTGAAAGCCCTTCTTGGACTGCCCTAGCTCTCTGCCCCTTTACTCTGCTTTTCCAACCTCCATCTTCCTTCTTAGCACCAGCCTGCCCCCCAACTTGAGGTTATGTATCTGTTTATTGGAAAAGACTCTGATGCTGGGAGGGATTGGGGGCAGGAGGAGAAGGGGACAACAGAGGATAAGATGGCTGGATGGCATCACTGACTCGATGGACGTGAGTCTGAGTGAACTCTGGGAGTTGGTGATGGACAGGGAGGCCTGGCATCCTGCGATTCATGGGGTCTCAAAGAGTCGGACATGACTGAGTGACTAAACTGAACTAAACTGATCAATCTAATTCTTGTCTTAGCACAATGGAACATCTGCTCCGGGAGGCAAGGTCGGTTCACCGCTGATTCCCCAGCGACAGCCAGTGCTGTTACCTAGGGGCTCTCAGAGAGAAGTCATTGGGTGAATATGTGGGTGTAGGTCTGCTCTCTCTTACAACTCACTAGTCTCACAACTTGCTTTTTCTCATCTAACGATAAGCCTCAGAGTCTGATCTACCGTGGCGTATGTAGACCTGCCTCATTATTTGTAACAGATGCTCAGTATTTCAACTGATTGGATGCCCCATGGTTTTTATTTAACCAGACCCTTTCCTGATGGACAGAGGTTGTCCCTAGTCTTTTATTATCAGAGAACCAACAAACAAAAAACACTGTGATGAATATACTTCTTTGTGCACATGAGAAAGTATATCCACACAATAAACTCATGAATATCTACTTGTTGGGTCAGATGATATCAAATTTTTAAGTTTGAGAGATGTCATCAAGTTGCACCCCGTGGAGACGTGTCCCAAGTAACAAGGGGAGAGAGAGGCAGAGCAGATGAGGTCAGAGTGTGACGGGCAGGAAGCCAAAACAGTTGAACTTGGAGGCCATTGTAAAGACTAAGGCTTTGATGAGTAAGACAGGGAGACCATGGAATTTTGAGCAGAAGAGAGACAGACTTACTCATGTTTTAAATGATCATTCTGGCTGTTGTGTGGAGGACAGACTGAAGGGGACAGCAGACGCAAAGGGGCCAGACAGGAGAAAACAAAGGAACATAGATGAGAGATGGCGATGCCAGCCTGACCAGGTGGCACAGGACATGTGGTGAGAAGGGAATGGATTGGGGATATATTCTGAAGATAGAGCGGAGAGGATTTGCTGATGGAGTAGTCAGATCCTGGGAGATATTTTCAAAGAGTCAAAGGGATCTCTCAGGATTTTGGTCTGTCCAGCTAGAAGGATGGGGTGGCAAGGTCCATGTCCCTGGAGTCCATTCTTGAGGTGCTGGACATGAGGGTGTGGACAGGCAGCAGCTGGAGTGAGGGTGGGGGAGGCAGCAGCTGAACCTCAACTTCCTAACAGATAAGGTTTCCTGATCTTAGACTGTGTGGTTTCAAAGGGGTTTCACGGAAATGCGATGAGGTAAGCTGTCAGGGCCCCAGCTTGAATGAGGTTAGTGGCTAACTCTAGCCTAGCTCCTGGGTCGGGCCCACATTCTTCCTTTCTGTTTACTTCTGTTGTTGGTACGTGCTGGGCTGCACACCTCCATCTCTATCATTTTAAAAAGCACAGCAGGCGGGACTTCCCTGGCAGGCCAGCGGTTAAGGCTCTGTGCTCCGAGTGCAAGGGGCACGAGCTGATCCCTCGCCAGGGATCTAGACCCAAAAACTAAAAGTACAGCAGAAATGAACACAACATTGTAAAGCAACTAGACTCCAATAAAAAGTAATTTGAAACAAAAAATAAAAGAATTGCATCATCCAAAAAAAATCCATTTCCAAGTCACTCCATTTTTTTGCAACCCTACCTCTGATCATCACCCCACCTGTTGTCGCTGGAAGCTGAAGAGGACAGTGGTGGCTCTGTGTTGTCAAGAGGTCGGGAAGACACTGAACCAGAAGGAAGCTATCAGATTCTGACTGGCTACAGAGTTTTACCGGGGACATATCCAATCCTGAGAGAGGAAGATCAGATCAACAAATGAGACACTGTCATCCAAGGTCAAACAATTCCAGATGAACCAACACGCGCAGGCTCACCCCGTGTGCTCATGGGGCCCAGAGGCTGTACGGCCCAGCATATCTTACAGGCCCAGCCACACTCGCCTTCTTTCAATTCCCCTGATACTTCGGGCTTGTTCCTGGTGCAGAGCTTTGGATTTTGCCATCCCCTCTACCTGAAACGATGCTGGGAAAGATTGAAGGCAGGAGGAGGAGGAGCAACAGAGGATGAGATGGCTGGATGGCATCATCAACTCAATGGTCACGAGTGTGAGCAAACTCCGGGAGATAGTGAAGAACAGGGAAGCCTGGCATGGAGCTGTCCATGGGGTTGCAGAGTCAGATACAACTGACTGAGCGACTGAACAAATACCTGGAATGCCCTTCATATGGCTGGCTCCTTCTCAGCAGTTCAAATACCCCTCTTCAGCGCAGGCCTGTCCTGACAGCCTTACCTAAAGAAAGCCCTATGCCAGACTCTCTTTAGTTTGCTTCCGTCCTTCGCTTGAAATCACCTGCTTTGTGTGTTTACCTGTTTACCCTGTGTCTTGCTCACTCGTGTCCCCAGCATCCAGAACCACGCCTTGCACAGGGCCTTTGATGGCTGGGAAGCGGGGTGCTGCTGACAGGTGTGGCATGGTGGGGAGCAGTGTGACTCGCTCCGAGGTAGACTTAGTTGAGTTGGACTGGAGATGCTGCACGGCCCACTCCCATGATGCCACTGGGTGGGGTCACTGAAGCTCTGTGATTTAGCTAACAACTTAGTCTAAATGCCCATCAGGCTGGGGTCTTAGGGACACCAAGGACGTCCCAATACTGGTGACCTGGAGAACAGAATGGAGATTTTAAAAAGAAGGTAAAAAGCACAGGTTCTGACTCACTCTGCTAGTATCATCAGCTAATAAGCTCTTACAGGCACATCCAACTCCAGTCCTTTTACTCCCAGCCACAAGTAATCAAGTGTCTGGGCTTCCCTGGTGGCTCAGTGGAGATGCGGGTTCAATCTCTGGGTCGGGAAGATCCCCTGGAGGGGGAAATGGCCACCCACTCCGGTATCCCTGCCTGGGAAATCCCATGGACAGAGGAGCCTGGGGGCCTACAGTCCATGGGGCTGCAAAATGCTTGAACATGACTTAGCCACCAAACAACGATCAAGTGCCTATCATAATCAAGGGACTGTGCTAGCTTTTTTTTTTTCCTAAGGACAGGCTTCAAAATAGTCATTTCCAGAAGAACCAACCTTACCTAGACTCTCTTCATGAAGCACTGTCGTTTTCCAAGCCAAAAGGGGGTTTCCTAAGAGATTCCTGAGGCTTCGGAAATGGCTCATGGTCCTGGCACCTGCTAGAAGAGAGGGTTCTGCAGGTCTGCATGGCTGGGGGATAAGGATGGAGAAAAGAGGTCCCTCTAGCATTTTAAGCTAATGAAAGCATCCTTATCCTTATCCAGCAATCTTCTCCTTTCCAGTAAGTTTCTGTTGCTCAATCACATGCAGACAGTAAAATAGCACAAAATACCTTGGTAGATAATGAAAGATAATTATGTTGCCTTCATCTCTTGTGTATCAAGCATCAAAAGCGCTTCCTAGGTGTCCATTCTAGGATACACACCATGTGGGTTACAAAGGGCAGGCTGCATAAATGTAGAGAGACCACGTGGGTACCAAGGTGGGGAGTGATGAGCTGAGTGAGAAGAGATCCTTTCTGGAGGAGAAATCGCTGAGGGTCATATTTCCTGGGTCATGGGAAGAGAACCAGAGCGTCTGTTGGGGGCGTCGGGCAGCCAGTGGACAGACAAGCATGTTTCCTGAGGAGAGACAAGCATCTTGCATGTCTGCCTTGAGATGCTAGCAGGGAGCAATGTGGGTCCTAGACAGGCTGATGAGAGAACAGTGAGAAGAGAGGGTGGTCCAAGCAGGACCGAGATCATGGTGGGAGGGGAATGACTCCAGAGGGGAGAAGAAGGGAGAGGAGAAGAGCCAGAAACAGGCTGCCTGGCAGCAACATGGACTGAGTCCGTGTTACGTGTTACATGGATAGTCTGAGTCCAAGGAAGAAAATATCTGTTAAGAAGGGACCTAATGGGCCAGAGGAAGTCAGGCAATGCTCAAGATGCTAACCAGATTCCTCCAGAGCTGCCTGGAAAGAGAACAGGAAATTGATTGGGTCAGTGGCCTTGAGAGGAAAGATGGGGCCGGGCCAGGGGGACAGGTGAGGAAAGAGCAGAGGGAGCAGGAAGTGGATGCGTGTGCAAAATTGTTTGGAATAATGGCCCACAGAAAGGAAAGAGAAGAGATTACTTGGAATGCAGAAGGAGGAGAAAGCTCGAAAGAACAATAACAATCTAGGTTCTGGAAGAAATATGTTTGGGGGGGCAGAATTTGGCCAGGTCGAGTTGCCTTGGCAAGAGCTCAACTATTGACCTTCCTCTTTTTGACCATGTGACTCCTCTAGGTGTAAAAAAAAACTGTTGTATTTTTGGGGGAGGTGGAAAGGTGGCCCAGTTAGACAAGGTTCCACTTGCTTCTGAGACCTGACATATTTTCAAAGCCATCTATCTGCTTCTAGGAAAAGGCAAGGCTCCTGACTTTGCTTGTGCTCAGGGAAGAGGCCGTTGGGATCACAACTGTAGGTGGAAAGGGGATGGAAGGAGTTTGGGTAGATAAACTTAGGAAGAGGGAGCAGAGTATGGGCTTGGCTCCAGAAGGAGGGGAGGGGAGAAGGTCATGGAAATGAAAGGGGGCCAGGATAAGTCAAGGGAGAGAGGGTGCTGGTGAGGGCCAGGGCACAGGTAAGTACAGGAGGAGCGGAAAAGGTGAGCTCAACGAGTTGGGCCATCTCCCTTTTCACAGGTCCCTCTACTTCTGAGATTTTTCCAATTTAGAAGTGAGATACACAGGTGGGCCACCAGTAATATGTTACCAGTAACAGGCTAAGGACTCAAGTTTAATTTTAAATGTACACTTGTTAATGATGAATGAAAGGAGATTAAACATTACTCTTTCTTTAACTTTTATTTTATATTGGAGTATAGCCAATTAACAATGTTGTGATAGTTTCAAGTGAACAGCAAAGGGACTCAGCCATACAATACATGTACCCATTCTCCCCTAAACTCCCCTCCAATCCAGGTTTCTGCCTAACATTGAGCAGAGTCCCCTGTGCTATGCAGCAGGACTTTGTTGGCTATCCATTTCAGATATAGCAGTGTGTTGTCGTTTAGTTGCTAAGCAGTGTCTGACTCTTTTCCTATCCCATGGGACTGCAGACCACCAGGCTCCTTGGTCCATGGAATTCTCCAGGCAGGAATACTGGAGTGGGTTGCCATTTCCTTCTCCAGGGGATCTTCCAGGCTCAGAGGTCCAACCTTCATTGGCAGGCAAATTCTTTACCACTGAGCCACCTATGAAGCGCATAATAGTGTGTACAAGGAGATTAAAGGTTATTCTTGATTGACATACATCTCACGTATATGCTTTCTTCAGGGGGGAGAAAGGGTAAACTGGCTGGCAGCCTATGGGCACTGTGGTGGTTCTGGTGAGATCACTGGTTATGTGTAAACCAGAAGGAAACAAGCCGATGCTGGGAGGACTTAGAATGATTCCCAGAGTCACGTGACTGATCCACCGCATGGCCTGGACTGGGATCCTGGTCCCGGTCAGGCCCCTCTGTTATCCTACCCAGAACCTACAGGTTGTCTTTGAATGGCTCTGCACAGAACTGAGAAGCGGGGCACTTGAGGCTCACCTTGGGCTTGAGCTGCTTTCCCCTCAAGCTCAACCAAACTCCCATTTTCAGAGCTGAAGCTGCGAATCTTGTGTTCAAGCCCTGTGACTTGGGGAGAGAAAAGAAAAAGAAAAGAGGTCAAAGATTAGGAGAGGAAAAAGCCACAAGCAGGTCAAATAGAATTTGGAAATGTTCAGAGATAGTCTTGGGGTTACCCAGTCTTTGTGAGGAACCACAGTTCACACAGCCATTCAGTGACTGACAGCAGTCGATTCAGCCCCTGCTACATGTCGGGCACAGTTCTAGGTACTTAAGACAGAGGACCGCACAGCCCTCACACAGTGTCCTTTCTTTAAAAAAAAAAAAAAATTTTTTTTTGTTTATTTGTTTTTGGCTGCTCTGGGTCTTTGCCGCTGTGCGGGGGCTTTCTCTAGCTGCAACGAGTCGGGGCGACCGACTCTTCCCTGTGGTGACTTCTCTTGTTGTGGAGCACGGGCTCTACAGTGTGCAGGCTCAGTAGTTGGGGCACATGGGCTTAGTTACCCGGAGGCAGGCGAATCATCCCAGACCAGGGATCGAACTCGTGTCCCTTGCAATGGCAGGCAGATTCTTAACCACTGGACCACCAGGGAAGTCCCCCTTTCTACAGGGGACTTGGAGATCTCAGAACTTTTCCTGTGGGAGCTTCTGAGACATCAAAATTCTTAAGACTGTCTCTCTCTCTCTCAATTTGCAGGGTGGAAATGGAGAAGAGGAAGATTCTAAAGAAGTAATTTTCTTGGGTAATTCTGTTGTGTAGATTCTAAAGAAGTAATTTTGTTGTGAAGCAAAAAAGCACAATTTTGTTGTGAAGAAGGACAAGTTCTTTCTCCCTGACACACAGGAAGAATAGTGTTCTGTCTGCAGGGTAGGCAATAATCCCTTAGTGAAACACAGAGGGGAGATGCAAAGAGTCTGATTCACCTTGGTTTGGGGCTAGGAGACTCAGCGAGAATTCTGACAGCATCTTTTGTCTCTTCAGGAAGGATGGCCCCAAGTCCCCAAAACCTGGGACTTCTCTCAGAAGTCTGCTTTCTATCTTTCCTCTTCCGTCTCCCTGCCAACCTCCTGGCGCTGTGGGCCTTTGTGGGGCGCGTGCGCCCGCCCCACCCCGCACCCATCCACGTCTTCCTGCTCAGCCTGACGCTGGCCGACCTCCTGCAGCTGCTGCTGCTGCGGCTGCCCTTCAAGACGGCTGAGGCTGCGCTTGACTTCACCTGGCCCCTGGGGAGCACGCTCTGTGCCCTCACAGGTTTCAGCTTCTACTGCGGCATCTACTGCAGCACGCGGCTGCTGGTGGGCATCAGCGTGGAGCGCTACCGCAGTGTGGCTTTCCCGTGCAGTACAAGCTTAACCGCCGGCCCGTGTATGGAGTGACCGCTGCCGTGGCCATCTGGCTCTTGTCCTTCGGACACTGTAGCATTGTGATCATCGTCCAGTATTTACCAACCAACTCGTCGCGGGAGGCCAACAGCCGCCCTGTCTGCTACGACAGCTTCACCCAAGAGCAGCTGCGCGTGCTGCTTCCGGTGCAGCTGGAACTGTGCCTACTCCTCTTTTTCATCCCCATGGGGGTCACCATCTTCTGTTACTGGCGTTTGGTGCGAATCTTTCTCTCCCAACTGCAAGTGGCGACTCGGAAGCGCTGGCGAGCCTTGTGACACTGTTCAATTTCCTGGTCTGTTTCGGGCCAATGTGTCTCACATGGTGGGGTTCCTCCGTAAGACCAGCAAAAGGTGGCGGGTCTGCGCCGTGATGCTCAGCGCTCTCAATGCCTGCATCGACCATTTGATTTTCTATTTCTCGTCCTCAAGAGGTTAAAGCATCTGCCTGGAATGAGGGAGACCCAGGTTCGATCCCTGGGTTGGGAAGACACCCTGGAGAAGGAAATGGCAACCCACTCCAGTACTCTTGCCTGGAGAATCCCATGGAGGGAGGAGCCTGGTAGGCTACTGTCCATGGAGTCGCAAAGAGTCGGACACGACTGAGCGACTTCACTTCACTTCACTTCAGCTGTGCGCAGAGCCTTTGATAAAAGGCTACAGAGGCTGCAGAGCGGGGCGCCTCCCTGGCAGGGGACTGGAGGAGGCGAGCTGGACAGCCAGCTGCGGAGAGAGGAAATGGGAGCTTAGGTGCGGCCATATGAAACTAGATTTGCCAGCCTGGGTTATGATGTTTTGGGGAGAAGGGGGGCTCAAAAAGGGGAACAATTAAACAGAACCAGGACAAGCTCTCCTGTGCTGAGCTTAAGGGGCAAAGACGAGCAGTGGGTCTCTTAAATCCAACTCATCCACTGGGTGAGGGTTTTCCTTTTGTTCCCTGTGGTTTATGACATTTCCTCATTCGTGGCTAGTACTGCTTGTGGTAAGCTATAAGCCCTTTTATCCTGGGATATCAGAGCCTTGGAATTCCTTGCCTTCCCTACCCAGTGTCTGTAAGATGGCAGAGTTCAGTAACAGGCATGCCTCCTTATATTGTACTTCCAAGATACTGTGGTTTCCACCATTTGAAGGTCTGTGGCAACTTTATATGGCCAACAAAGTATTTCTAAGAGCAATACTTTGTGAAGAGCAACAAAATATTTCTAAATTTAAAAAGTGGATTTTTTTGGGGGGGGTGTAATATTATTGTACAGTTTACAGTCTAAAGTATGGTATAAGCTTTTGTGTGTGTGTGTGTGTGTGTGTGTGTGTGTGTGCTCAGCTGTGTCCAACTCTTTGTGACCCTGTGAACTGTAGCCTGCCAGGTTCCTCTGTCCTTGGAATTTTTCAGGCAAGAAATACTGGAGTGGGTTGCCATTTTCCTACTCCAAGAGATCTTCCAGACTAGGAATTGAAGCCACATCTCTTGAGTCTCCTGCATTGGCAGATGGATTCTTTACCACTGAGCCACCATGCACTGAAAACCAAAACATTCATGACTCACTTGATTGCAACATTCACTTTATTGCAGCGGTCTGGAAACAAACCTGCCATATTGCCAAGGCATGCTGTATCTACTACAGAATTCTTTAGCTTTATCTTTTGCCCTGAATCAAAAGTGGCTGATTTCCACATGTTGGGTCTAAACATGCAGCACAGGCGGAGGTCTACAGAGCAGGATAAGATGCTACCTGTGAGCCCTGACTAAAGCAACTGAGGGCTCACGTCTACAATGGGCAAGAAAAAAGTCCTTGAGAGAAAAGTCAGTGGTGGTGTGAAGAAACTTGGGTCAGGATGCTTCTTAGTAGTTATGTCTTATTTTCAGTCCCCAACACTGTGTATTTATATGCTTTTTTTCCTTGATCAATCTTGCCAGAGGTCTATTAATTTGTCTTTTCCAAAAACACAGCTTTTCTCTGGCATTTATCTCTGTATTCTATTTCATTAATGTCTTAATTTTATCTTTATTGTTTCCTTCCTTCTACTTTATTGAGTCTTTTCAGTTGTTCTTTTCTTACTTTTTAAGGTTGGCTACTCATTTCTTTCAGCCTTTGTCCTTTGCTAATGTAAGTATATAAGGCTATCGCTTGCATATGTGCTAAATCGCTTCAGTTGTGTCTGACTCTTTGTGACCCTGTGGACTTGGACTGTAGCCTGCTAAGAATACTGGAGTGGATTGCCATGCCCTCCCCCAGGGGATCTTCCCAACCCAGTGATCAAACCCACGTCTCTCATGTCTCCTGCTTCGGCAGGCAGGTTCTTTACCACTAGTGCCCCCTGAGAAGCCCCACATAAGGTTATTAATTTCCCTCAATGAAGGAGCCTCAGGAGATGCGGGTTCAATCCCTGAGTCAGAAAGATTCCCCGGAGAGAGGAATGGCAATCCACTCCAGTATTCTTGCCTGGAGAATCCCATGGACAGAGGAGCCTAGTGGACTACAGTCCATGGGGTCACAAAGAGTCGGACACGAATGAAGCAACCTAGCAGGCACATAAGAGCACTTTTAGGGAGATGCCACAATTCTGATTTGCAAAATTTTCATTATTTTGAGTTATAAATAGGCTCTAATTTCCACCTAATTTTCTTTTCTTTGACTCCTAGGTTTTTAGAAATGATTCTTAATTTTCAAGCATATAAATTTTAATTGACCCAATTATTATTATTATTACTGTTACTCATTGCTAAGTAAATCACACTGCCATCAGAGAATACTATTGTAATAGTACCAGTTCCTTGAAATTTGTTGAGAATTGTTTTTTGGTCTAGAATATAGTCTATCTCATGTTCCATTTGTGAAAAGAATAAAGGTTCTGAAATTGCTGATGAGTTCTCTCTATACACTTTAGATCAAACTTCTTAATTTGGAATGTTCAGATCTTTATAACCTTTATTTACTTTTGTCTGATCTATCAGTTGCATGGAAAGGTGGCTTACAGACTCCTTCTATGACAGTGAATTTGTCTATTTCTCCCTGTAGTTCAGTCTTCTGAGAATGTTGAATGTCTTTCAACATTAATTTGCCTTAAAATCTGTTTTGTCTGATACGAATACAGCCACACCAATATGCGTTTTTTCTTAGTAGTATTTGCCTACTACATTTTTACCCATCCTTTTCTTTTCAAACTCTCAGTATCCTGATGTTTTAAGTGTGTCCTTTATAAGCAACACATACAGTAGTTGGATTTTCTGTAATCCAGTCCTATGATTCAAAAGTATTTGTCTTTTAACTATATCCTTTCATTCATTTATATTTATATCATAATTAATTTCCAATATATTTGGATTTACTTCTGCCATCTTATTTTTAAACACTTTCATTGAAGTATACATACATACTGAAACATACGTGCATATCATGCATGGCCTGATAATAAGTGTACTGGCCAGATGAATTGTCTCCATGAACATATTCAAACGAAATAAAACACCTACCATCTTATTTTGTGCTTTCTGTTTTCCTCATATTTTAATATTTCTTTTTTATCTTCTCTTGCCTTCCTCTGGGATTAAGCTGGCTTTTTTCCTTTCGTTTTATTTCCTTTCATTTCTCATATCATTCTCATATTGATTTCTCACATTACTGATTTGAAATTATATGCTCTGTCTTTATTATTGTACTGATTATTTCAGATATTTTAGGAGTGCCTTATGTTATGAGTTAGGAGTGCCTTAGGGTAGGGAGAGACTGCCCACTTTAGTATTCTTGCCTGGAGAATTCCACAGAGGAGCCTGGCAGGCTACAGTCCATGGGGTCAGAAAGAGTTGGACACAACTGAGTGACTAACACTTTCACTTCCACTATGTTGATCTAAACTATAGATAGGATTTCTGATTTGAGAAGTTGTATTAACTGGAGGAAGGGAAAGCTCAATACTAATTCTATTTGCCAGTGTCATCCTGAAAAAAAACTGTACATTTGATTTTTTTTTTTTGGTCAGCAAAGATTAAAGAAAGCTCATCAGGGTGAAAGTCATGAACACACTTAGTGCCCTTTATTTGGGGGGGTTTCACAGAGCCCCAGTGAGAGCCCCAGTTTTGCAGTTAGAGTACTCAACAACATCTCGTTCATATAATCTAGTGCAATGCAATGACTGTTGCACCTGCTGATAAATAATTCCTGGAGCGTTGTGTTAAGGGGAAGGTTTGAAGATACCATTAGCAATACCATATCTCAGCCCTTTCTGGTTTTCAGGTTCATGGTGGGGAGGGTGCGCTTCCACAGGAAAGGAAATCAGGTCACTTTGTTTATGTAAACTCCTGTGAGAGCTCTGTCTCTGAACTGGGCTCAAGATACCACACCCACAATTAGCACTCCACGACCTTGGAACACATGCCGTCTTGACAATAATACGTTGCTAAGTGCTGTCATTTGTGTCACATTAAAAAAAATACTGTTTGGCAAAAGTAAAATTATATTACACATGTATTTTCAAGCCATCCATGCCATCCTCCTTTCATACTATCCTGTGAGTCTCACCTGCTCAGCTGGCAGAGGTTCTGCTCCCACCCCTACTTGGGTGGAGACTTGCTGGCTTACAGAAGTCCTCCGAAGAGCCCAGGTCTAGCATTTACAGCATCACTCCCAGGAGGAAACTCTGCTGCGGGGGCAGGGTACAGAGTGATAAGAGGGAGGCAGGGAAGAGCAAAATGATTTGTGGACTTGAAGATTTTCCACCAGCATAGCAATGGTACTTTGAACATCCCTGTGCATGTCTTTTTGTGCACTCGTGGGAACATTCCTCCAGGGAGGGAAATACTGGGAGCATTGGCCTCTGCATTTTCAGCTTCAGCAGAAACTGCCAAACTCTCTCCAAAGTGGTAGCATAAAGCCAGCTCTTTCAAAGAAAAGGCTGGCAGAAGCCCCTGCTATCATGACCACCTTCCCACCAGCTCTTCTTCCGACACTGGCCCTGTAGCCGACACACAGTCGGGAGTGGGAGGGAACAGACCAGGTATGTGCTACTCGCCAACAGGAAAATGAGCTCAAATGAGGCCTGAGACCCTCAAAGTGACCCAGTGGAGTGGCATATGTTCCAGATATTCACATGGCAGGTACACATAAATGGACTACGTGTGTATGTCCATATATTGTACATCTATACACATGGGCTGGAGAAGGAAATGGCACCCCGCTCCGGTGCTCTTGCCTGGAAGATCCCATGGACGGAGGGGCCTGGTGGGCTGCAGTCCATGGGGTCACTGAAAGTCGGGTACGACTGAGCGACTTCACTTTCACTTTTCACTTTCATACATTGGACAAGGAAATGGCAACCCACTCCAGTGTTCTTGCCTAGAGAATCCCAGGGACAGGGAAGCCCGGTGGGCTGCCGTCTATGGGGTTGCACAGAGTCGGACACGACTGAAGCGACTTAGCAGCAGCAGCATACACATGGGCAGGACTTCCCAGGTGGCTCAGTGGTTTTAAAAAAAAAATCCTCCAGCCAAGCAGGAGATTCAGGTTCAATCCCTGGGTCAGGAAGATCCCTTGGAGAAGGAAATGGCAACCCACTCCAGTATTTTTGCCTAGGAAATCCCATGGACACAGGAGGCTGGAGGGCCACAGTCCCATGTATTTGCAAAAGAATTGGACATAATGACTAAACAGCAACAGCATGGGCAAGGTGGGGCAGAGAACTTCTTCAGGCCCTTAGGGTAAAGGAGTGGTCTGCCTCTCCATTCCTCATCTTTCTTAATCAAATCCAGACTTTCAGGAACAGGACAGGAGAGCATATACAGAATCTAGAAAAATGGTACTGAAGAATTTATTTACAGGGCAACAGTGGAGAAACAGACATAGAGAATAGACATATGGACATGCGGAGAGGTGAGGAGAGGGTGAGATGTATGCAAGGAGTAACATGGAAACTTACATCACCATATGTAAAATAGATAGCCAACGGGAATTTGCTGTATGGCTCAGAAAATTCAAACAGGGGCTCTGTATCAACCTAGAGGGGTGGGATGGGGAGGGACATGGGAGGGAGTTTCAAAAGGGAGGGGATATATGTATACCTATGGCTGATTCATGTTGAGGTTTAACAGAAAACAACAAAATTCTGTAAAGCAATTATCCTTCAATAAAAAACAAACAAAAAAGGTAGAAAAACCCAGTTAATTACACAGATATATAGATGACATCCCCTTGATGGCAGAAAGTGAAGAGGAAATAAAGAGCCTCTTGATGAAAGTGAAAGAGGAGAGGGAAAAAGCTGGCTTAAAACCCAACATTCAAAAAAACAAAGATCATGACATCTGGTCCCATCACTTCATGGCAAATAGACCGGGAAACAGTGGGGACAGTGAGAGACTTTATTTTCTTGGGCTCCAAAATCACTGCAGATGGTGACTGCAGCCATGAGATTAAAAGATGCTTGCTCCTTGGAAGAAAAGCTGTGGCTAACCTGGACAGCATATTAAAAAGCGGAGACATTACTTTGCCAACAAAGGTCTGTCTAGTCAAAGCTATGGTTTTTCCAGTAGTCATGTATGGATGTGAGAGTTGGACTATAAAGAAAGCTGAACGCTGAGGAATTTATGCTTTTGAACTGTGGTGTTGGAAAAGACTCTTGAGAGTCCCTTGGACTGTAAAGAGATCCAACCAGTCCATCCTAAAGGAAATCAGTCCTAAATATTCATTGTAAGGACTGATGCTGAAGCTGAAGGTCCAATACTTTGCCCACCTGATGCGAGGAGCCAATTCATTCGAAAAGACCCTGATGCTGGGAAAGATTGAGGGCAGGAGGAGAAGGGGACGACAGAGGATGAGATGCTTGGATGACATCACTGACTCAATGGGCATGAGTTTGAACAAGCTCCGGGAGATGGTGATGGACAGGGAAAACTGGAGTGCTGCAGTCGATGGGGTTGCAAAGAGTCGGACACGAATGAACAACAGCAACAACAACACAGTTAAATGTGGATGGCTGGTGAGGGCCTACTGTATTGCAAAGAGGGAATGAGAAGAAAAAGAAGGTACAGCCTGTTTGTAGGACATATTTAAGTTAACCTTAAAAATGTATTCCCATTTTCATTTGGAACAGACAAATACTGTTTGATTCCACTTATACGAGGTACCTAGAATAGTCAAATTCATAGGGTCAGAAAGTACACTGGTAGATGCCAGGATCCGTGGCATGGAGATGGGGTGGGAAGGAGGGAGGAGGAGTTAGTGTTTAACTGGGACAGAATTTCAGTTTAGGAAGGTGAAAAATTTGGAAGATGAATGATGGTGAGAGTTCTACAACAATGTGAATGTACCTAGTGCCACTGAACTGTACAGTTAAGTATGGTTAAAATAGTATGCTTTAGATTACACAACTTTCACCTCAATTTCAAAAAAAATTTTTTAATGTAGCTGAGGGCTTCCCTGGTGGCTCGGTGGTTAAGAATCTGCCTGCCAGTGCAGGAGACACAGGTTCGATCCCTAATGCGGGAAGATCCCACAGGCCTCAGGGCAATTAAGCCCGTGGGTCATAACCGCTGAGCCTGTGCTCTAGGGCACAGCTGCTGAAGCCCAAGCTCCCTGGAGCCCGTGCTCTGCAACAGGAGAGGCCACTGCAACGAGAGGCCTGCACACTGCAGCTGGAGGCCACTCCCTGCACCTAGAGAAAAGCTCGAGAGCAGCCAAGGAGACCCGGCACAGCCCAAACTAAATAAATACAAGAATTCGTAAAATAGTAGCAGAGAGGTGCTTCTCCCGCATTCCATTGTTTATATTGGAGGTACATCCGATCTGAGAAGAAATGGTGCCCGGAAGAAAATCTTGGTCCTAGAGGAGAAAATCTTGGTCCAGGTTGACAATGGAGTAAAAGGAAAATAAGATGCTGGGACTCTGAGGATGAATCTAGGGCATGGGGATGGGGGTCAAGTGTCCTGGTTCATGGGAATGAGAATGTAGCCTGTTGGTTCTAGACTATATGACGTGGGCTATGACCAGGCATATTGTCTATAGAACCACACGGTGGCTCGTGTATTTATGTGTCTTTGTCAAATGGCTTCCAAGGAAACTGGAGTCACCTTGGATCTATATGCTTGAAGCAGAGAAGAGGTGGGGAAAAGGCAGAGGTCGTACGGAGTCAGGAGATGGGACACTGGGAGTCAGAATCAGAAGCCCTACCTGCACACACAGATAGGCTGTGTCACGACCCCGGCCCTCTGGGGGATAGTTCGACACATGGCCCCGCTTTCTTCTTTAGGTGTGCATGTGTCTAGGGATTCTAGAGTGGTTTTGTGAGACAGGGATGAAGAGCAGCCAGTTCAACTGGATTCTGACTCAGGAAAATAACCAAACAGGGAGTATGGCCAGGAGCAGAGAAAGGAGTACATCAGTCAGTTGTCACTCAGTTATGTCCAGCTCTTTGCGACCCCATGGACTGCAGCACATGGCTTAGTTGTCCTTCACAAACTCCTGGAGCTTGCTCAAACTCATGTCCATTGAGTCGGTGATGCCATCCAACCCTCTCATGCTCTGTTCTCCCCTTCTCCTCCCACCTTCAATCTTTCCCAGCAGCAGGGTCTTTTCCAATGAGTCAGTTCTTCTCATCAGGTGGCCAAAGTGTTGGAGCTTCAGCTTCAGCATCGTCCTTCCAAAGAATATTCAGGACTGATTTCCTTTAGGATTGACTGGTTTGATCTCCTTGCAGTCCAAGGGACTCTCAGGAGTCTTCTCCAACACATGAACAAACTCATATGCAAGTTCATTTCAAATTATTAGCTCAGGAAAATATGTAAAACAGGATACCTAAACTATGAAAGCAGAGCCACATCTGGAAGAATAATCATGGCTTGAAAAGATGAATTAGATTTGTGGGAACAGAGTTTTGGGGGAAATAGAGAGGGGTGAGTGGCTTGAGAAAGAGCTCAACCTTTGACCTTCCTCTTCCTGACACATCACAAGTTCAAGTGTAAATGTCCTGGGAGATCCTGAGAGGGCAGCAGCACCTGTGTCTCTGCGCCTTAGTCCACTAGTTGTGAGATGTCCATTCAGGGCTGAACTCAGAGACATCTGCTTGGGAATGGGATGAGGCTCATCACCCCAAACACCAAGCAAGCCCTAGGAGATGGCACCCTAAAATCTGATCCAGAAAAGGAAGAAGATGAGAGGTTTAAGTGACTGCAGGGTCACCCAGTAGAAGACCAAGGTAAGGAGTTCATGGCCAGTGAATGGGTGAAGTCAGAAGAGTAAAGGTCAAGAAAACTGAGTGACTGAGTGAAGACGTAAACTGGTGGACGGATTACACAAGTTAAGCTGGGGAGGTCCCAAGCAGAGCTGGTCTTCCTTGTCTGAAAGAAACACCCTGGTGTTTACCTGCTCTAACAGTCCTTGCCTCTGTGCTGAGCCTGTTTCCTGTGGTCATCTGAGAGTGGATCCCTGGAGTTTGGCCTGCCAAGCTTCCTTCCTTCATTCTTCTGGTGACAACATCCCACTCTTTCTTAGTCAACCACTCCTTCTCTACTCTCAGTCCATGTGGCAGGGGGTAGGGGGTTGGGGGAAAGACTGGCCCCAACCAGGCTGCAGGGAAGAGCATGTCACCCAGACTCAGGTTCATGCCCAAGCCAGTCCATCCAGAGTCAATCATTTCTAGATTCTTCTAGAATGATTTGGAAAGAAGCACACTCTTTCCACAGGGTTGTTAGGCTGGAAAAAATGTAATCCTGGAGCTCCAGAGAGCTGTCTTTGGGAAGGTTCTGCCTGAGAATGAAGCTGGCAAAGAAAACTGAGCTGAAATCTGGAGACAATTGACCAGCAGCTTCATTTAAGCACCTGGATCTAGCCATTTCTGAAGCTGCTTTGCCACAGACTCTTCAATTCCACAGCCCCAAATTCCCATTTTTGCTTAGTCAGCCTGGGCAAGTTTCTGTCATCTGAAATCAAGATATTAACACAAATAGTTGGTAAACAGTTTGTAACTAATAATAAGGAATATTTCTGAAATATATCTTTTATGATATTTTTAAATAAATTAGAGCAGATTTGCGGCTATATCTCATAATTTCACCAACTCATTTGCATTTTGACATGCAAAGGTTAGAGGGATAGCGTATGGACAAGGAACGGCATGCAGTTCTAGGTATGTTGCGGGCTGCCTTAGCTGCTCTCATAGGTCACATGACTGGTTAACAACAAGAACTAAAATTAGAAGAAATGTGCTCTGCAGTTTTAAAAATATTTCTATGGCTCAACTCATATGATAATCATTGAAGTTGGTTTCTTATGCCTCCTACATAAGCAAGGACTCCAAGTTCCAAAGAAGCTAAATGCCTTCCTCAAAGATACACAGCCAGACAGTGGTCATGCCTGGACCAGAATCTATGTTGATCCTCCATGTCCAGGGCTCCTTTTATTCCACCAGCTTTCTGAAAATTCAGGAGCTATTGGGAAGAACTTAGAGACAGGAGTATAGAGTTTTGTTCAAAAGCAGCTTGGTATGGTGCAAGGAAGACTATAGGGCTAAATGTCTGGGGACTTCCTGGTGGTCCAGTGGTTGAGACTGCTTCTACTGCAGGGAGCATGCGTTCAATCACTGGTCAGGGAACTAAGATCCCACATGCTTTGGGGTATGGCCAGTAAAAGAGGATGGGGGGCTGAATGTTAGGATCCTGGGAGGGGAACTGAGTCTTCTGGGGCCTCTGTCAACAGGAAGCATTATGAAGAACTTTCTGTGGACATGGCACTGTTCTAAAAGTCTCAGGTGCTCCCCAAAGGCTCTCGCTGCAGGGCTTTGGGAAGACAAAGGACCACTTCCTTCTTCAGAGATGGAGACAACTGCCCACATTCTTGGAGAAGGCGATGGCACCCCACTCCAGTACTTGCCTGGAAAATCTCATGGACAGAGGAGCCTGGTGGGCTGCAGTCCATGGGTCGCAAAGAGTTGGATACGACTGAGCAGCTTCCCTTTCACTTTTCACTTTCATGCATTGGAGAAGGAAATAGCAACCCACTCCACTGTTCTTGCCTGGAGAATCCCAGGGATGGGGGAGCCTGGTGGGCTGCCGTCTATGGAGTCACACAGAGTCAGACATGACTGAAGTGACTTAGCAGCAGCAGCAGCCCACATTCTTGTTTGTCTGCCCTTCATTCTGTCATTCAACTGTATTTACAGAGTACCTGCTCCAGTTCAGGACTTGCTCAAGGTTGGGGAGTGCTATTGTCAACAAGACAGAGAAGCTACCAGCTTGCACAAGGTTTACGTTCTGGAAGTGCGGTGGAGTTGGAGGATCCCTTCAGGTCTAGCGTGTGGACTCTCCCGGGATGAGACAAACTGTAAATGATTACTATGTGACCAAACTAATAGAAGTCTCCAGATAGTTAATGAAGTTGTTTTGATAACATAAGTGTGGCTTCCTCCTCCTTGTTTCTGAGCCAAGGGCGGGGGTTGAAAGGCAGCAAATAAAAACAAAACAAAACAAAAAATCCTTGTTTGCCTAACCTAAAAGTATGCCTGGGTATGCATTTCTATTTGCTGTTCAGTCATATCTGACTCTGCGACCCCGTGGACAGCAGCACGCCAGGCTCCTCTCTCCTCCACTATCTCCCGGAGTTTACTCAAACTCGTGTCCTTTGAGGTGATGAAAAGCTTTTACTGGGAGCAGTATAAAACCAAGACTGTGACCTGAGTAGCACCTCCCAGTCACCAAGACCTGGTGACCATAAACATAAACAAAATGACTTCAGATTTTGGTAAGACACAATGAAGAAAATCAAACAGTATCTTAACAAGGAGGAGAGGACTCCTTTAGATGGGGTTGCCAGGGCTTTCCCAGGAAAGACAGAGAAGTCATCAACTGTGGGCTTTCTGCTGATGACATGGCCATCGTGGTAAAACCCTGACCCTGGAGCAGAGTCGGGTGAGGAGAGGGAGCCCCAATTCTGCTGCCTCATTAGGAGCCTGGAGACTTCCTTTAGGAGGCAGCCACCCTCTTCCTCAGCAAAAACTCAGTATAAAGCAAAGTTCTTAGCTGATGGCTTGTGTTCTGGGAAAGGGCTAGAGAGATGCTAGTGGGGAGACAGCACAGTGCTGAATGGGGCTCTGGAGGCGAGGGGAGAGGGGTCGGACAAGGCCAAGGCCACAGGGCAGAGAGACGTCTCTTCTGTCCCCTTGGAACTTCTGACTCAGCTGTCAACATTCTCTCTGTTGATCAGGAGACGAATGGGAGAAGTTGCAGTTGGAATGCTCCGGGAGTTTGTCCAGCATGTGAGCATAATCTGTCCCATGTGTGGCCACTGGGGAAAAGTTGAGACTCGCTCCAGTAAAGAGTTTATTTGTCTGGTTACAATTTACCGTACAGAAGTATTTTCAGTCTTGCCAGGTGGTACAGTGCTGAGGAACCTGCTTGCCAATATAAGAGGTGCGAGAGTCGTGGGTTCGACCCNCACCTGCCCCCACCCTCCCCGCCCTGCCCCATATTGGCAGGCGAAATCCTAACCACTGGACCGCCAGGGAAGTCCCTTGTTTTTGTTTTTGAAATGCAAAATTAAGTCAAATATGCCTTTTCAAAGCGGTTACTCCCTCCCACCCCACACCCTCTCTCCTCAAATACCCCCACCACCCTCTGTTCCTCAGAGAGACTAAAGGTGTGCGGGAGGGGAGGTGTATGGATCCGCCAGGCCTGGGGAACAAACACTAGCTTATATAGAAGTGTCTCAATGCCCTGCAGGCCAGAGTAGAGTCTGCTTTCAGTAGGAATCTCCGTAGATCTCAGGAAGGCACTGGGCGGGGGTGGGGCGGTTCACGTCAGTTTCTCATTTCACATCAGCCTGCAGGCTGTAAAAGAGGAGGCGAGGGCAATGGGCGGGTGGAAAGCAGGAAGAAGGCAGCTTTGTTCCGGGTTGGTCTTCCTCTTCCTGCTTATCCAGCCTTAACACCTGGACAGGAGCAGCATAGACTGTCCCCAGGCAACCACGGGCGGGTGCGAGGTAACAGCCAGGGTCAAAGGATCCTGGGAACCACTTGAGACTTGACTTCGGCTCCAGACGGACTCCTCAGTCATATTCACACCAGCGAGGGTGGCAAGAAAAGACTCAAGGAGGGGAGCCTCTCTTCTTCCTGACGTTTCCTCACCTGTGTTCCGTAGTTCACCTAAAATCTGAATGTCACAAACATCTGCAGACAATAAAAAAGAAGCAAAATGATGCAAGTAAAGTTAGTCCAGAGACACAAAGAACAGTGTCTTCCCTTATGTTTCTACTGGTCTAGAAAATGGGCCTGTGCTGGAGGCCAGTAAAGCCTGAAGACTGAGTTGGAGGGATGAATGACAGACCCCAGGTCCCTGCTGGGGTACCGGCATCATTAGGCCTCCCCAGTGCTTGTGGTGGGGGCTGGTGGGGGTGGTGGAACAAACCCCTGGCAGAGAGCAAAGCAAGAGACTCTTGCACTCCAACAGGTAACCAGAGGGGCCTTCAAAAACCACACATCAGGGACTTCCCTGGTTGCCCGGTGGTTAAGAATTCGCATTGCATTGCAAGGTTTGATCCTTGGTTGGGGAGCTAAGATCCAGTATGCCATGGAGCAACAGAGTCCACACGCAGTAACTAGAGAGTCCGTGCGCCACAACAAAGATCCTGCTTGGTGCAAGGAGGACCTCCCATGCCGCAACTAAGACCCAACATAGCCAAATAAATGAGTAAATTACAAAGGCTACACACACACATCATATCGCTTCACTTCTCTGCGGAAAGCCCTTCCGTGGTTTCCTATTGCTTTGAGGATGAAACTCAAATCCTCACCTTGTACTGAGCGATGAGCTTTCACTCCCCGCTGTCACGTCCCGGACCTCATTTCCCGTGAGGCCCCTTCAGGCACAGTCCACCACAGCCACACCGGCCTCCTTTCAGTTCCTCCATCATGCTGGGCTTTGTGTGGCCTCAGGGTCTTCGCACAAACTGTCTTGTCCTGCGGCTCTTCCACAGCCCCAGCACGGTTCCTTTGGATCTGTGCTCAGATTTCACCCTATCCGGCAGCACTTCCTTCCCACTAAGTTAGAGCACTCTTCCCTGGAGCTCTATTGTATCATCCTATTTTATTTCCTTCATAGACTGTGCCACCAAAAAAAAAAAAAATTATCCTCTATGTTCATGGAGATACTATTCTATTCTCCCCACCTCCTGTTCCACTCCACCGACTTGCATGTAAATTCCATGAAGGCAAGAATGATGCCTGTCCTGTTTGATGCTCCAGCCCCATTCTTTCATGGAGAGGTGAAATGCATGATCTGGTTGTCACCTTGCCCTCAGCTGCCTGATCCAAAAGGCTTGCAGGTGCATCGTGAGCCTGTGAAGCTCAACAGGAGGACACTGAGGAGAAGGAAGGAGGCGGCACAGAAAGCAGGCATAGAACCTGGGAAAGAGAAGAGGCGTGAGAGCAACTGTCAAGTCTCATTCCCCAGACCACATGGGGCTTAGTGGGGCCACCCGGACTTCAGGATGTTTTTCTGGGCTGGTTGGAGTCCCTGGACTTGAAAGCCAGTACCCCCAATTTCTAGGAAATATACTCTGCTATTCAAAGGATGTCGTGTGATACGAAACTGGAAAGATCAACCTGCTTTGACTGGATCATGCTGGGAAAGGAACAGGAACTTGATAAACCTGGTATAGCCTTGGGGAAGAGTGGAGAGGAAAGGAGGCGAAGAGAGAACAGAAGGAAGGGGTAAGAAACAGTAAATCGAAATGCCCTGAAAGATGGGACTTTCCTGGTGTTTCAGTGGCTGAGACTCTGTGCCCTCGGTACAGGTGCCCTGGGTTAGATCCCTAGTCAGGGAGCTAGAGGCCACATGCTGCAACTAAGACCTGGGGCAGCCAAATAAGTAAATAAATTTTATTTTTAAAAAGATAAATAAATGACCTGAAAGGATCCTCGGAAGAAAGTCTGGGTTATGTGGGTAACGACGTAAAGAGAGGCCTGGGAAAATGTCAGTCTTTGCTTTCTGAGGGAGCAATTAGACTCCCCGGGGCAAAGGTCTGAGGGGAAGCAGACTGTCAGCCTCAGAAGAGCTCATCGGTGCTCTTCCTCTTGACCAGTGATTCCTGTGGATGGGAAAGCTCTGTGGTCCCAAAGAGAATGGCCAGCAAGGTGCTTGCAAGCCTGCATCCCCTCCCAGAAGCCTGGTAAGTTTTCTCTGGAAGGAAGTGGGGTGCAGAGCACACATCAGTAAGCACTGGGACTTCTGGAGGACTCAGTGGAAGGTGATCTGGGGGAACCTGACAGGCGGCAGCAGTGAAGAGAAGATGGGGTCTGAATATGAATGCAGGCAGATTGCTTACATGGGTGCCAGGGCAGACAGAAGCCCCAGGCAGAGTGGTCCATCCCCAGCCAGGCTGGAATGTCTTTCCGCTTCTCTGGTCCTCTAACTCAGTATTTCCCTAAAGACACACTGGCATGTGCAACCAGAGGCAAGACACCCAAGTTAGTGGTTCCTGGTAAAATGGAAAGGACCAGAGTTTGTGAGGTCAAGTAAACAAAGAAATGAGCAGATCCAAAGTGAGCTGTTACAGTGTCACTGTCAGCTGTGACTATTTCACTGCACTTTGCAGAGAAAGAAGGGGGAACATCACGGTGCAGGCTGGGGATTGCACAGGATCTGAGGGTAGCAGGTCCTGACATAGAACTCCTTCCTTTGGTACTTTGGGAACTTGACTTTTCTCAGTCTTACTTTCTGTGGTTCAAGCAGGGCTGACCGCCGGCTTTGATGACAAGCTGCAGGCATGTGTGCTGGTCAAACCAGTCTGGGCCAGCAGGGCCAGACTTGAGATCCCGGCTGGGACCTCAGCATAAGAGACACTGAACAGGCTGTAACCCTAAATGACTAAAGAACACCACTCGGAACAACCTTATTGAGAAAAGGGCCATTGGACTCCTCTTTTCCCTCAAACCCAGTTCACACTTCTCTGGAGAGCCCAAGAGGCGTCTGGGAGGGTCAGACAGAATTTGGCAGTTATACAGCTTGCCACTGCAGCAAGTTGGCATTTTTGTGGCAGGAGGGCACTTTTGAAACTTTAAAATCCTTGTAGGAATATTTCTTGTTTGAGGTGTAAGGATGAGTTGCTGCTGCTGCTCCTGCTCTTAAGTCGCTTCTCGTGTCTGAATCTGTGCAGCCCCAAAGACAGCAGCCCACCAGGCTCCCCTGTCCCTGGGATTCTCCAGGCAAGAACACTGGAGTAGGTTGCCATTTCCTTCTCCAATCCATGAAAGTGAAAAGTGAACATGAAATCGCTCAGTCGTGTCTGACTCTTAGCGACCCCATGGACTGCAGCCTACCAGGCTCCTCCGTCCATGGGATTTTCCAGGCAAGAGTACTGGAGTGGGGTGCCATTGCCTTCTCCATAAGGATGAGTTAGGAGACAGATAAACCCCTGGGCAGTGCAGCTGGAGTTGGTCAAGTGGAGTTAATTGGAGCTTTGTTTTCCTTAGACACTCCAAGGACAAAGTTAGTGGCAGGAGCCGAGCTCTGCCAGAGTGAAGAGATAAAATGACCACATCTGTGACTCCTGAGGTCAGGAAGACCTCCCCAGCTGTACAGGTAGGCTCCTCGGGGGTCGAAAAGGGAGGGAGAACCTCCCCACAATAAGTGATGTCAGACTTTCCACAGGCCTCTGCACTGGAATCCAGCTTGCCAAAAAGATGCGGGCACATATGGGGAGGGTCCTAGGGCAGGTCCACTGCTGAGAAGAAACGAGATAATTGGCCAAAAGTAAATAAAGACCCGGAAGAACTGCCCTATATAAATGATTTAACTGCCTCTTCTCTGTGCTCTTCCTCAACAGGGAGGATGCCCACACCCTCTTCTCTCCAGCTGTGTACTTCTGCCTTGCTTCTGTCTTATGTAAACAAACTGTTTCTCATGTGCTCTCCGACTTTTTGTGTTACATCTCTAATAATAAACTTTGTGCCTGATTTTACAGTTTTTGCCTCTTCGAGAAATTCATTTTTCAAATGGGGCCAGAGCCAGGGGACCTTTGCTTCTAACCTCTCACCTCTGGTGGCCTAGCAGCAAGGATTCCTGGTTTTCATCCAGGCTGCCTAGGTCTAATTCTTGGGCAGGGAACTAAGGTTTCACTTCAAGCCACTGCTCACTGCTAGTTCTCCGAGAACAAGGAGAGGAATCAGGGCAAGTAAGGACTCGGTCTTTTCCTAGGACTCGGGATAGGACTTCTGACAAGCTGACGCTACTGCATTGAGGATGTCACTAACCCTTCTATTAGGGAGTGGGAAAGGAGGCCTGAGAGATGTTTCAAAGAAGCAAATGACAGAAGCTCAGTCAGTCAAGCATGGGGGAAAGGTACATAAAATCAGGGAGGTACCTTATCCAAAGTTTTCTCCACTCAAGCAGAACGTTCTCAGAGAGCTTCATTTGATTCCTCAGTTCTCTGCATCTATAGCCAACCTGGTGACCTCAACCATGTCATTGGCCAAATACGGCCAGACATGCCACTCCTACCCCTCCACAGCCCATTTCAGACGCCTCTGCCTTCGCCTTCACCTAGTCCCTCCTCTGCTTCCACAGCAGCATCCTCTGGAGCCCATGGCTCTCAGCTGGACTGGCACTGCGGATGCAGCAGCGGGGCTTTCCCAGACAACAGGGCTCCTCCCTCCACCCGCCACGTGGGGCAGCTGCTGCTTCAGCAGCCAGGCTCCTGGCTCCTATCCCATGGCGCTGTGTTTGGGTTATTTCACTGAGAAACAAATGGCACTTATGTCAAAGAAAATACAAATAAAAACCATCTCAATTTTGCCCACCGACAGCTGGCTGGGATACTAACAGACTGTTTACATCTAATCTTGTGTCCCTAAGACAACACTGACTGCTGCCATCAGAACGTGGCTTGAATTATATTCATCCACCCCCAAGAGGGACTTCAGGGACCACAGAACCAGACAGTAGTGTGGCTGGTTGGAATGGCCTGTGTAGGATCTCTTTCCCATCTGCTGAGCTGTTGTTTTCTTTCTTGAGAAGGGCAGATCTGGCGGTTTGGGCTAAGATGGGCTCACATGCCTTTGGGGATGCAATGCAAAGGCAGAAGAATTAAGGGAAGGGGAGGATCAAAAGTTGCAGAAGCGCAGCTTGGAAGAGACTATCAGCTTTTCCACTTCATAAAAAGTGTGATTTTTTTTTTTTAGCAACACATTGTACCCAGCCTTCTTTGCAGGTAGGTGTGGCTATGTGACTAAGTTCTTGTCAGTAAGTTATTAGCAAAAGTGTTGTGTGGAACTTCTGAGAAGTCTGCTAAATTGAGAACGGGTGAATGATTCTTTTCCCCTTCTTCTATTCTGTTGCCAGGAACACAGATGTGATGACTGGAGTTGCAACTTCAATATTTGACCATGAGGATGAGGGCCACCTAAGACTGGAAGAGCAGAAAGCTAGAGAGCTACAGAGTCTTCCTGGGGCTGCCAAAAACAGTCCTTGACTACATATCTTCAGGCTGCTTTTATGTGACAGAGAAATATAACTGTATCTTATTTACACCACTATTAATTACCTAGAGTTTCAGCACATATCAACTTTACAGCAAAGTAAAATTTTGAACTTCAGTTTTTTATGACTTTTTTGGCAACATTTAAAATTCCACTTTCAAAACGAATCAGAATAACTTAGGAGGCAAAGGAGAGCAGCAATATCACAAAAGTGAAAGTGAAAGTGAAGTCACTCAGTCCGACTCTTTGCGAACCTATGTACTGTAGCCTACCAGGCTTCTCTGTCCATGGGATTTTCCAGACAAAAGTACCGGAGTGAGTTGCCTTTTCCTTCTCCAGGGGATCTTCCTGACCCAGGGATTGAACCCAGGTCTCCCACATTGCAGGCAGATGCTTTACCCTCTGAGCCACCAGGGAAACCCAAAATATCACAAAATATCACACACAAAAAATATCACAAAAGGAGCCATTTATTTGGCCTTATTTTTCTTCCCTTTTGTTCCTCTCTATCCATCATCTGTTTTCCTTCCAACATTTTGTGATGGTTAGTATCCTTCTCTAAGTGGTAGAAGTTGGAATAGGGATTATCTCAGTGTGGGTGGTGGGGGGGATAGGTGTTGACTTAGGGAAGCGTGAATGGCCTTCAAAAGATGCTGAAAATGGTTTCTATCTTCATCTAGTCACACAAATATATATACATATGTTAACCGTCATCAGCTTACCCCTAAGATTAGTACACTTTATTGTATATATGTTACCCTTCAATCAAAACAATTTCCAAAAGCCTCTCTAAAATCCCACACCTTTTTAGGGCTACCAGAAATATTATAGTTTTCGAAGTATTCTTCCTTACCGTATTAGCTACTCCTGATTTATATAATTTTGGTACTCTCCCTTTCTTCCTAAACCAATTTTGTCAGATTTGGAGGGTGCTCAGTTAATCATCATTTCCTATGGCTGATTCATGTTGATGCATGGCAGAAACCAACACAATACTGTAGAGCAATTATCTTTCAATGAAAAATAAATACTTAGAAAATTTATCATTTCCCCAGATGCACTTGTATCCAGGAGTTGTTATGAGATACAGTGCTAGGCAATGAGAACTAGGCAGAAATTAGCTAGATTGTGATTCTAGAAAAGCTGTATTTTTCTTTATTGAAAAGGGGGTAGATTTGGGTGATGATGTGTAGTTTCATTGGTTGTAACAAACATACCGCTTTGGTGGGGGAGGCTATGTGTGTGG